>JASGAT010345343.1:0-19370 GCA_030220025.1 Chelon auratus | reverse complement strand
ATTAAAATCTGAAGTAGATACCATCTTCTTCATTAAGCAGCTGTGATCGCACAGTGTTTGTTTCTGATTTGCGAAAGCATTATCAGTGCCAATGAACCTATTCGCTGAATAGATGAAGAAACTTTGTTGCAGTGAAAGGATTGAGATAGTTCTCTAAACAGGTTTTGGTGTTTTTTTTTTTTTTTTTCTATGGCATTGATTAAAGTTTGGTACAAGTTAGAGACAAAAGGGGAGGTCTATGTTGTGTACGGAGTGTAAGGGTTGGAAATGATACTCAGACAGATGACCAGAGTAGTATCATGACAGTGGAGTTTGGGGACTAGCTCTCAGATTATACGGATTATGACACTTGTGAGCAATAAGTGTCATAATCCGTATGATGCCACTGTAATATAAGTGAGTACAACTACACTGTAAAAAAAAAACTTAGATTCCTACATGCCGCTATAGGTGCATTGCACCCTCTTACCTACTTTACAACCAATTTGCATTGGCAAAATATGCTGGAATCGTTGCCTGTATTTTGATCACAGATAACAAGCTAAAACACATAAGTATGATACCATAGATTTGAGCTTGTGTCAAGAAGGCTGTCTTTACTGGTCTTGAAATCAGTAAGTATGCACAAGTGAATTCTCTAGCTAGCTAGCAGCTAGCTA
Source organism: Chelon auratus (assembly GCA_030220025.1). Lineage (NCBI taxonomy): Eukaryota > Metazoa > Chordata > Actinopteri > Mugiliformes > Mugilidae > Chelon > Chelon auratus. The sequence continues at coordinate 18,711 of JASGAT010345343.1, read as the reverse complement.
GCACGCTACAGCACAGATCACTTTGGAAGAAATACACTATCCCATCTAACATACTCTGCAATGTTTGTACCTTTTTACTCAAGGGCTGGTATGATCAGAAAGTTGTGCTTTAGCCCAAGAATTTTTCAGCATTCCCCACCAAAGTAAAATCACATACGTAATAACTTCTGCCTCCTGCCAACGCCCAGGTTTCACTGGTTAGCTGTATCCTCCTTTTGGAAACGTTGGCTAGAAAGACACTGCTCAGTGTGCTTTTGGTGTGTTATTCACATTATGTCCCTTAATCCCTTGGATATGGGCAGAAATATCGCCTCTGTAAAATAAATAAATAAATGAACACACAAAGTATTGATGCTTGTTTCAAGTCACGGTTTACTTTTTTTTTTTTTAAAACGAACCACAGGGATTTCTAAATCTAGCCATGTCTATCATGCTTTAACAACAAGAATTTTGGAGAGAAAAAACTAATGGCATGGACTGACAGCCAGTGTTACCCAGAAGTGTTTAATCAGCCCAGTGAACACTTTCACAAAACTACTGATTCTTTGATTTTCTGCACATGCCGATGTGGTTTGATTAGGTACAAGGAACGATCGTGATTATAAATTACAGCTAAGAGTCAGGCAACTAAAACGTCTTTAATTAAGCATGAATAAATGAGGAAAGCAAACATTAACTGTGGGTATGACATGACCCGGGAATGTAATTCCTAAGTGACTGAGCTGCTTTAATAAAACATTTTGACTTGCTATTAGATAGCGTGCAGATAAAACTTTATAGCAGAAGTCTGCATAATTTTGACAGTGTTCCACTGACAGGTTGCTGCAGGTAAAAGTGCCAGAACATTGCTACCAGCCAGTACTACTAATATGTTGAATACTGTATTTTCAAACTCGTTTGAGAACATGCATTTAACACAGAGTCAAATACTGCAGCAGGAAAGCTCTGCAGTCACAGTTCATGATGAATAATAGACCAGAAGAGGGCATTGTTAGTATCATGATTACACAAACAGCATATCAATGAGTTGTTTTAGTAGGATTTAGAGATTTAAAAAAAATAAATAAATGTGGAACTGAAACTGACTCAATTAAACACACTACACAACTGCTGCACAACCGTGAACCTTGGTCTCAGCTGAGGCGGGAGAAAAGTGAGGTCTAGCTGGACCCAAGTGTGCAGGCAGCGGGTGCACAGCAGCTCAGCAGGCCCTATAATTACACACCCTGATGGCGCAGCCACTTGGTATTCTCCACACACACACACTAAAACATACCAGCACTAGATAAGTCAGTGGTGAGAGACAAAGAAGGAAAGAAAGGGAGGGAGAAGTGTTGCAGAAGCTCCCAGACTGGCCAGACCCTGACAGGGTGGCTGGGTTACAAATCAACCCCCTGTTGTGGTCTGAACCTGAGATGTGGAGACGTACAGTCTTCAGAACGGGTGGACTCACCTCATCGTTTCAATAAACACAAGAGAGCTGTTGTAAAAGGAAGATGCACAAAGGTCACACTAGACATTTTGGTCATTGATTGCTTGTATATGTGTTCACATGATCACTTTATTACATTTAATAAGAGAAATAATAATATGGGAGGAACTGTTGTTACACACCAGCTTATTAACATTCTGTATTGTTCTGTTGCTGCGGCGTGGAAACGAACAAAGAAGCTGGTAATATCATTTAAGCACTATGAATAAATTAACATTACAGAAGGAGTGTTTGTGGACGTGCGAGTTGTTTACACGGTGTGAAATGAATATTAGACAGAAGCACAAATATAGAAAATAAATGGGAAATGAGCTGCATGCTGCAGACTGCGGGAAAAGACCACTTTATTGGTAGTCACAAAAGGGCGGAGCTGGGAGGGGCGGGCGGGTGATATCTCATGGGTGGCAGCAATCGAAGGAGGAGGGGAAAGCAGCAGTGCTGTATTTCGTAGAGAATGAGTGTCACTCTGCGTCGTTCCACTGTCAGGCGAGCTACTGAGAACTGTGTGCTTCACTGAAGGGTGACAGCAAAGAGACAGAGCCTCTCTGCTGCTGTCACAGCCACTCTGCCTCTCAGTAGTTTTCAGCCATGGGGTGTAACTGGCTACATTCTGCAGGGCGTGAGCGGCCAGTTGCATTATTTTCCTTTTGCACGTGAAAGCTATAGTCACCACAAACTGTTGGCTAACGATGTCATTTACTGCCCCTTTGAACAAAAAACAAGAAGTAGTCTGGAATTGATTTTATAAAGGTCAGCAGTATTAGCCTTTGGTGGTGGCTTGGTCTCACTGCCAACACTTAAAACTTCTCTCTTATTTACAGTATTTGTACATCTTGAAAGGTTGGACTGGTTAAATAACAAGAAAGAGATCAGAAATGGAAGTTGAAGCCGGCACACAGTGCACAGTGTACAGTCCTGTCTGCCTGAGCACAGGCTGCTTGCTAAAGTTTGGTGGAGAGAATAATGCGGTGCAGGGCTGGCTTTCTCCTTTCAGCTCCTGGATGATGAATAAAATGTGGTCAAGTGGAACCTCCCCAGACGAGAACATAGATTCAGTATAACCAGCCAAGGAAACTGCATCTCCCATCTATCTAAGGGAGGTTACTGGAATATGACGGCTTATCTCTTTCCCGCATTGGTTTTTCACTTAGGAAATATTCTTCATTGCATACTTCCTTGCTCTCACGTTTCATTTGCCATATTTTTCTTTTTCCCGTTTTGCCGTCCTGTGGCTTCATTTAGTTTGTAAACTAATTCTCCATTGCTGGTCTTTGCCACCACCACAGTGTAATTTAAAAGAAGGCAAATGCATTCAATTACATGCAAACACACAGACAGAACTGTTAGTGTAAAACTACATAACTGAAAGAGGCTTAATATATGTAAGGGTATCATTTATTACTCATTTTTTAATAATTCAGCATATATTGTATTATTTATTTGTCCTTTCATATTCATTACAGTAACAAGCAAACATTGAACTCGGTATTTCACATTCTGTAGGATATTTATGAGGGAAACGTGTCTGCCTTTCACATAAACTGCATGTAACTGACCTTCAGCTGGTGTGCTACTTCTCGGATGGATAAAATGGAGTCCAGCAGAAGGTTAAAGAAATTGCCTCTATATTCACAAGTGTTATGGAGATGCAGAGCTGGTCTTGTTCCATCTCCCTGACTTTAAAAGCCCGCTTCTAGAAATTAAATGCGCTCTGACTGTCCAGGACATATATATATCCAGGACATTATATATATATATGTATATGTATATATATATACGTATATATATATATATATACATATATATGTATATGTATATATATATATATACATATATCAGTGGCCAGATATATGGCCTGCTCAGTGGCCAGAAGAAACTGTTGAAGCTTAACATCTGTTTGGCTAACCTCTGCTGATCCATCTATACAATACATTGGCTCGTTTGCAAGAAAGAACTCAACTCAGTGAAGGTTTTTCCAGAAAAAAAAAAAGAAGATATGTTTCAGAGCTGGCTGTGGGAGAAACCTGCTGTCGGACACAGTGTTGCCACAGTAAGACGTGGCCTGTGCTGGGCTGTGGGGGACAGACTGTCAATATTTATAGTGCTCACACAAAAACTGTCTGAACTACATTCAGAGACTACACAACTGGTGGTATAATTGAGCTTATAGTGGCCAAGGAAGGTTCAAGGCATTGCGTTTCAGTAGGAACTGACCAGGGAGTCCAGTGCTGCAACTTACATTTATTTTCATAATTAATCAACCTGGCAGTTATTTTCTCAATGGTGCTCTCCAAAAATGCAAAAAAATACAGAAAATGGTCCATCAAATATTTTTTAACGGGACAAGCTGATTTGTTTTATTGTCTTGTATTGGATGACCTTCAGTCCAAGAGAACCAACAAACCAACAACTTGATTTTCCCCCAACCACTAATCTCTAAAATCAAATATTACCATATGAACATGTAAAATCTGTACACAAGTTAAACAACATTCACATTGAACGCTGTCTGGTTTCTATTTGTAGGGTGATTAGTATTGACCAGTCATGTTTGAGGGGGTTGCATGCAGGTAAATAAGTGGTGTGGAGAACAAAATAGGTGCAATGCTCTGTAATACCGTGACCAAGCTAACATGCAAGTTAAGCTACGTCCAATTGCAGATGTCAACTCTCAACTCCATTCATGTGTCTCAAGCTGATGGTCAAATTCAAAACAACTGCCGGATATTTGTTGTCTTTTATCTGGATATCTGCTATCTACACCAGAAGCCTTGAGGCATAAGTAATCAGGCGATAACTAATGAGTTCCCAAATTGAAAACCGAGAGTTCTTCGCCTGCAATTAGACACAAAGCACATAATTAAATATGATCATGATTATAGATGGACTACCTGACCACAAGAGGTCAATGGACATTAGGACCCTTATTAAGTTATTAGCAGTTCATCTCGCAGGTTATTTTCCTCAATTAACTGCTCGTAAGTGTTTGTTTTTCTGAATGAATGAATGAAGCACAGTGTTTATGGACCGCATTGAGGATGACGGGAGGTGGTTGGGCTGAATGTTTGATGTAGCTCCCAGGGTTTGCACCCAGACCTGTCTGAGATTAGGTTTAGGCAGCACAAATGCACGCTAGTTAACACACGGGTCACAGAAAGACGTTTGGGTTTTTTGTTAAAACCTAGTTTAGACCTAGGTATTGCAAGGTCTAAACATTATCGTAAAAAGCTCAGTAATGCGAGTAAGTGAAGGGGAAGTTGTATTGCATGATCCCATATTTTGGTGGAAAGAATAAGAAAAAAGAAAGAAAAGTACTGACTTCTCAAATTGGAGAAGTTAAAAAATTTGATTTAGATATGACTGAAATTAATTTCAACTATAGTGTAATATTTTTTGTGAACATAAATGAAAAACTCACAACCCTATGCAGCCTTCCACAGACAGCAATACGACTATATATACACTACAAAAGCAGACAGGTTCACTGGTAAAAGGTAAATACACTGTAAGATAGTAATAGGAGAGACATCGCTGCCCTTTAGAGAGGGTGTGAGGTTAAGCTGGCCGATTGGCAGACTGTGCTCCGGAAGGTGGGATATTCATTTCCATGTTGTGGTGAAGAGTCAGAGGAGCGGCTAAGTCCAAGATCAGCAGGTCAGCCAAGTCTAGTCAAGTGGAACAAATGGGCCAGAACAACGGGAAGGCAGAGTCTGGAAAACTGAATAATGATGTACAATATCATTCATTCATTCATCTTCTGCAACCGCTTGGCCAGTTAAGGGTCGTGGCGGGGGGGGGGCTGGAGCCTATCCCAGCTGTCGTCAGGCGAGAGGCGGGGTACACCCTGGACAGGCCGCCGGTAGGGCTAACACTGAGAGACAGACAACCATTCACACTCACTCATGCACACTTACGGACAATGGGAGGAAGCCGGAGTACCCGGAAAGAACCCACACAGACACAGGGACAACATGCAAACCTTTCATACAGAAAAGCCCCTGTTGGCCAATGGATTCAAACCCGAAACCTTCTTGCTGTGAGGCATCAGTGCTAACCACAACGCCACTGTGCCAGTGTACAATATACACATGCAAAAAGAATAAAAAGAATGAGAGAAAAGGCACAATAAGAACATGTGTGCAACCACAGTGGTGCAGATAAAATCAGCATGTACAGATGGTAGAGCAATAGTGTGTTCAGCTATCACACAGAGGTGAGCAGTCGTACAGGGTTATGGTGAAAGGTAAGAATGATTTCCTATAGCTAATGTCCTTTTTGACATTTTGAAAATGAGCTCTTCTGCCTTAGTGAGTCATGGAAAGGGGGTGTAGGGAGAGCAGTTTGTTCATTGACCTCTTTTTCCTCACTGAACACTGCATGTCCCCAGGTTTGTCAGGTGGTAGTTCTGACCTTGCTAATGAGTTTATTGATCCTTCTGGCAGCTCGTGTTGGCTCCATGCAGAGCACAGCTAGTAGAGACAGACTGGTAAAATATTTCCAGCACTTTGCTGCGCACCTTAAAAAGAAATGAGGTTCATCCGCTTCTTGTAAACAGCCTCGGTGTTGGTGCCCCAGTCCAGTCTAATGTTCAACTCGGCCCCCAAGCACTTGTATTGCTTGACGATTCTAATCTTCTCATCCATGATGTTTATGAGCTCGGCTGCAGTTTTTGTCCTCCAGCATCTACTTGGTCTTGTTAACATGTAGCAGCAGATGTGGCTTTTAACTATGTTTCTACATCCAAATGTGCCAAATTGAGATTTTTGCCACATGGTGAAAAGATGCCAACTCCATCCAGTCCTCTCCATAAAAGTGTGAGTAAAAACAGTACGACAGAGCTCCATCCCTTGAAACAATAAAGGAAATGAGAAATCTTATAACCGTTCTGGGTTTTCTCGTTTCATTGCACTAAGTCTGTATAATTTTAGAGATTTCCCAACTGCCTGCGCTTCACCTGGCTCTGTGTCCTCTCCACTCACCTGTTCACACTCAACCAATCAACCGTGCAGTATATGCCTCCAGGTTTACAGCACTCATCTGCCAGATTGTCTTTGCGCCTAGTTTTGTAGCTTCCAGCATTCAGTTTCTGTCCAGTCCTTTCTTGCGTTTTGAACACCGCCTGTTTTGGGAATCTTGCCTTAGTTGCATTTTCTTTGCCAGAAAAACCCTTTTGCTTTTGCAAAAGGGTTTTTGGTCTCAGGAGTTGAGCTCATCTCCATCTCCGATAAAGCCTTAAGCACATGCGCGTAGAGGTACATGTACATGAATCATTGCTGTGTCACATGGATAGATACATCTGGGTATACTGTTCAGATAGCGCTTTGGGACATAGCATGATAAAGGCTGTCCACTGTCATTTATCTTCATTTGTCCAGGTTGAGGTGCTGACAAAAACACAATACTCAGTGACGAGGAGGGAGAGAGATATAGAGTCCAGTCCATGAGGGAATGACAAGATATCAGTGTGTTAACAGGCCTGTAGCAGCCAGTTTTATAAGGGGGGTGGTTCTCCAAGCCAGAAACTCTCTATTCATGTTTCCAAATGCTTCTTAAACCTTTAACTTGAGGGAAACATTTATCATTCCTTGTTTTCAGCTAAGGCTTTGCTTCGAAAGTTCAGCACCACTGGCTTTCTTGCTTAGTGGCCTTAAGTGTGCTCTTGGTTTTGGTCCAGATGCCCGTCGGCTATTTATAATTCCCATCCAATTCAAGAAACAAACAGTGTTTCCTGAAAATTTCTGTCCTGCCAGAGCCAAAGCAGATTTTTAGAACATTTTTACATGGTCGATGTTTAGGTTTAATCTTTTGCAGTATTTTCTGGGTTATGGCAAACTTGCATTTGTAGCGGCGAAAAACGAGGAACGTAGGGCATTTCAATCAAGTACGAATTACCTTTAGCTATTACATCTTTTCTTTTGCTTGATTGTTAACTATTTTTTCGTCCACTCTTGATCACGGCTTACTGGCTTACTCACCGATTCTCTTTCTGTGTAAGCTATGAGGAGTCTAACCTTGAGAAGTTTCCTGCCTAGGGAATTGATTATGTGTTTCTGGGGAGATCATATACAATGGAAACAGAAATAAGTAAATAAGAAGCCATTAATACAGTTACAAATTTGCGCACAGCCTTTCCAACCTTAGATCTGCAGTGCAGATAAAGAAGTCGGCAAGAATCAATAAGTAAATAATGCAAGCACCAGTCTGAACACATTCAGCAGACACTTTCCACACACATAATTACAGGCCAAAAAACTTCAGGAAGTGAAAGTGATGAACATAGCTTAGTATAAATGGCTGCCATCTGGCCCTACTTGGGAGGCCATTTGGTTAAAGAGAGGAGAGAATACTGGGATCTTAGTCAGGTGAACACACCCAGAGACAGACAGGGAGCTTGCAGCTGCACACATCTTTTTGTCTATATCTGCCTCATAGGAAAGAAATTACAATTTCCTGGACAGAATGTCAAGTGAGGCTTACTGGCATCAAGTTTTCATTGTTTACCTGGCAGCTGCGAGAAGAGGAGCATCCCGGAAAATCCACCATCACAAGAGATAAAAATTGGGGGAAATCAGGTTATACTCTAGTCTTTGTTATTCAGAATAAATAATAAATAAAAAGAAATTCACACAGCACGTATGGGTGTCATGGGATATAGTTCACAGGTAGTTTTCAAGACACAACAAAAGTGCACGGTAATGGTGAAGGATGGGAGACGAGGGACTTGCGAGATAAAGAAGAGCAGTGTGAGCTGCTTCCAATTGTAGTCAGAGGACTGCCTACGGTTTTAAATGATCCAATCCTGCAGATAAAACACAATGAAAAGTTTATCAGAAAGGATGTCCAGGACTGACTTTCATTCATCAGCCTTCACTTTCCCCACAGAATGAATCGGTTGTGTTGCGAGTCTGGCCGGGGCAGCCTGCATTGACAGAAAGGATTAGGCCCAGCGCCAATGGCTTCATTTGATTGGTTCTCTCACAGCAAATGCCTGTCTATCACCACGAGTCACAAATATAAATCCTTAAAAAAAAAACAAAAAAAAAAAAACAGCATAAATATTTAGCAAAAGTTTTATCACAGCCTGCAACTGAAAACGGAGTGAAGACAGCGGCTAATGCGCTGCCAGAAAGACTTTCATGTTTGCAGCTGCCTGGAGGCCAAACATGTGACAGGCACAGTATCTTTGTCTGGGAAGGCTCATTTCACAGCACACTGGGGAGATTATTGTGTCGCTTCTTTCATAATCCTAACAGGATTTCTCCAGAATCAAGGATTTGTTACATTTGCAACAAACTGTTGGCAGCCTGCACTCTCTGCTGACAGGGACTTTCTCTGTGATTGAGTGAAAATCACTTTAAATACATGTCTATATAGTATTAGATCAACTGTAGCAACGCTTGAAATACGATCTCTAATCTATCCACCTCCTTATAGCTGCCAGTGTGTATATACTACTTTAACATATTGATAAGATCATAAAATGGACCGCAACATTAAGATATTTCCCCACATTTTCCACAGGATGAAAATAAACCTACATTCCACTCGGTTTCCCTTAAAGGGGAATTACTGTTTTTACAAACTGGACCTTATTTCTGGCATAAAATATGATCGTTTACTCACCCATCTAACTTTTTTGTAATTTATAGTCGTTTGGGAGATATTTAAATCTGCGTATATCCATAGAGTGGAAGTGACTGGGGCACCGAAACGCAGCTAGTTTTTTACAACATGGCTGAATATTTTTACGATTCTGTGGTTGTGGACAAACCATAGCAGTAGCAAATTACAGGAAAACAAGCCGACTGTTGCGGGTGCGCATGGCGCTCAGAGATGATATCATCCAGGTCAGAAGACGTTATCCGGGGTCTGTAGATTGACCTACAGACCCAGGATGATGATAATAGGTAACTCCGGACTCAACAGGGACTAGCACTAGCGTATCATAACAAAATATTGGTGAAATGAACAAGTTTCGCGGCAGATAACGCGTTATTTAGAGGCCGCGTTTCGGTGCCCCAATCACTCCCACTATATGGATAAATGCAGATCTAAATATCTCCCGAAGGACAACAAATTACACAAAAGTTATATGGGTGAGTAAACAATCATATTTCACGCCAAAAATAAGGTCCAGGTTGTAAAAAACAGTAGTCCACCTTTAATATACACCTAGGCCGTGTTAATAATAAATCTAATAATCAGAGTGACTGTCTTCACATTTGTTAGAGCTACACATCTGTGAGAGAACAGGCCAAACTCAAGATCACTTCTGCAGTAAATTGTTCACCTGTGAGAATTTAGTGTGTGTGTGTGTGTGTGTGTGTGTGTGTGTGTGTGTGTGTGTGTCTGTGAGAGTGTGTGCAGGTCGCCACAAATGCTCATTGCTACACACCACTGATAATGACCTCCAGAACTACTTCCTAGCGCAAAGAGCTGGAGAGCTACTGCAGTCTAATTCATCCCTGAGCCGTTAACCCTGTTCAAGGACCAAACCAATATTAGACTAAATTCACAAAATACCAGCACTGATGCCCACCGCTCTCACTTTCATGAATTATTTAGCGAGCTAGAGAATATAAACTCGGCCTGTCCATCAGCGATAATAAATAATCACTGAACTATTGTCTGGCTTCTCAATGCAGTGATCCAATGATGTGCGGCCACTTATCAATCTCCTCACTTCCAATTAGCACTGCACGAGTCCCAAGTTTCTCAAGCTGATCCCGTCTCTGATTCAAATTATAATTCAGGCCTTCACTAGGCGCTGTTAATCAGATAGATTAAGAATTAATGTAAAAGTTAAAGAAGCAACAATTCCTTGAGCATCAACAGCACGTAGCCTGATATTTCAGAGCTCATTGTCACTGAAATTGACTCTTCAATTCCATAATTATTATAATAATTAAGCCGTAATTAAGACCTGACATTTGAGATGCCACATCCCAAAGGCTAAGCTGCAACTATGGCATGGGGGAATAGCCTAAACGAATTAAGTCTAAATAATGTTTCATTCATTTACTCAAGCATAAATCAATATTATCAAGTTCAGTATCCTTTGTGTGTGCTGATAGGTTGTTTATTTTGTGATATTGTCTACGTATAAATGACATCCACTGTTTTTCGAAGGATGTCACCACTATTTTTCTTTGTTTGTTTGTGTTGTGAGATGTGATATAAAATTAACTGCATCATCCAACTTTAAGCAAGATTTAAGAGGATTTTTGTATTAAAGGATTAATATAATTTTGTACAGATAATCTTATCTGAAGTGGATGTGGTTGGAGACAGACACAATGAATTACATTCTTGAGTATCCGCATAATCGTCTATTAGCCTAAGACAAAGCTTGTTGTTTTAACAAGCGGGGACGACTTTTACTAGACGATCTAAATGCAAAGTTCAGACAATAAAAAAAAAAAAAAAGACAGAGCTGAGTAAACTGAGCAAATGCAGTTGCTGGCAGCAGCAGTGATGTTATCCATACAAAATATTGGAGAGCTGCAGAAGAGGCAGCTTATCTACCGTTATTTACCTTATCTTATTTCAAGGGTTCTCAGTGACGTGTTTAATTTTCCTGAACAGTCTTTAAGATTTGTATTCATAATGAATAAGATAACTAATTTACCTTCTTCCTTGGCAAATCCTCCGTAGAGTCCGTTCAAGTTTCCATATCTGCTGCGGTAGCTACAGATTGTTACCCTATTCTCAGTAATGAAGTATTTTTGAGCTTCAATCGAGAAATTATGTGGAATAAGAACATTCAATTGATTTCTTTTTAGACTTAATTTACAACTCAATCAGACAATCAACATAGGTCAACTACACTGCATAAAACTCTTCTGCTTTGGTTTAATGAGGACCAGAAAGAGTACATACTGTACACAGAAGTAATTAACACGGACCATTTTATGATAATACAATGTTCTGTTGGGAAACTTTTGAACCTGGCATTCGTGTGGATGTTACTTAGACATGTACCACCCACCTAGACCAGACCAGGCACCCCCACCTCATAGCAATGACACTACTTGATGGCAGCAGCTATCCCCAGCAGGATGCAGCCTGACACAGACACACACACAAGAACGGTTGAGGAACAACTCGTAAAACATGAAAAACAGCACAAAGTGTTGACCTGGCCTCCAAATTCACTAGATCCCAAACTGATCACGTATCTGTGGGATGATCCACAGAGGCCCCTCCCCTCAACCCATAGGTCCCAAAGGTCCCTACTAACAACACCCTCAGAAGGCCCATGTCCATTCTCTGATGAGTCAGAAGGGTTTTGGAGGCACAAGGGAGACACAGAATTAGGAAGGGGATCATAATGTTATTCCTGATTGGTGTATATGTGCTAAAGAAAATAATTTTAAGGCCTTTTTACCCAAAGCCATGTCTGATATGAACCAGGGGAGACCTTCAGCAATTACACCATTTCACCAAGACTGCAGACAGATTAAAGGTCAGCAAAGACTGATTGACTGGCTGGTTGCCTGGCTAGTTGGCCGGTCGGTCGGTTTTGCTGTCTCTTAAATTCAAGATCACACTGGAACAGAAATACCCAGTATTATGAATTGCAGTGTCCCTCCAAGCTAATGATGAACTGTTAAATCACGGGCCTAGGAGAGTGATAAGTAAAAGGTCATTTTCCCCACACCCTGAGGCCTGGGAAGCTGCTGCAGACTGGGACACTGGAGCAGAGCAGGTAAATGATGCCCCGACCTCCAGTGCCAGAGGAAAAGTTGTCATCTGGTGGCTGCAGGGTGATCAGAGGACGTGTGGCCAGCCCTTTCTGCCTTGCAACGGCCGCATGACTATTCTTATCCACCCACTATCCCTCCATACGCCCCGGCCTTCAACAAGCTATCAAGAGCTGTAGTCATAGCAACCGGGAGGCCTGCCGATGCCCTTGGGGATCATTTCTTGACAGAATTCCTCTGTGTCCTCTCTCAGTAAAAGGTTGTCCCCTCCGCTGAATAGCTGTTTATCTTTGTAGACGTTTAAGCGCCGGTGTCCGCCGGCTACCGTCGTTGCTCCTCGCTTCCACTCAGCTCTTCCTCAACGCTCATTTTGAATGCCAAATCTAATCTCTAATTTGTGGCAAGAATTGCAAGCTGCAGAATTCTGTGTGGCATCCAAGAACACCACAGGACGAAAACACAGAGGAAGAAATATTAATATATTCCTGTACTTATACGAGAAAGATGTTGGTGGCGGTGCTCAATTTCAACTGTATTTCAGTTCTCATTTGATGTCGATATGTATGAAAAGAGTCTACACCGGAGACTCTGTGTGATGCTCACATTGTCTCCTTGCTTAAGGTCACAAATGTTTCTTTCTCTGTACTGGAGAAGAGGTGCAAAGGTGTTTCTGACACACAACTCTCACCCATACCTGTCAACCAGCCAGTCACGGGGAATTTCAACAGAATGGCCGTGTCCTTTCAGTAACAGGAAAGGTAGACAGAGGGCGGAAAGAGTAAGACATTAGAGGGGCAAAGAGAGGAAGGATAAACGAGGGAAGAAGTGCTCTGTCAGAATCCACAGGGAGAATCAAAGCACAAAATAATCACTCTCAATCAAAAACCTGTAATCCTTTTTAGAGGCAGAACCAGTTGGCGCATGATCATTTGTCACCGCTGCGCACCTTTGTTACAGCATTTGCAAGTCAGCTGAATATCAAACGCAGACATTTCAAAATTCCGAGTATAATTGAAATCCGAAGCGCTTGTAATACAATGGATTTTTGGTCACGGACTGATCTCAATATGAAGCCTATCTGTCATACATCAAACCCGATACAGTGACACAAGGTAGAGATCAGTAATGCTTCACTGGAATTGTTAATGACCCAAGCTCCCTTGTAAGACACTGTTATCAGAAACAACAAGTGACAAGAATATGAATCTGAAGTATTGACTAATGTGACTCAGCCTCCCGTTACTGATGGTTTGTTCTCTGCCTGTGTCACTCAAAAAGGTATTTGCTCTCAACAGTGAACCCGTGCATAACAATCCCCAGCAGCAGTGCCGTCTTCTCTCTGCTTTAGCCCATCTGCAGCATTAACATCACAATCAGTGTCTTGTCTTCAGAGTCCCATAGATCACAGATCTGGGCAAAAAAAATATCTGGTTCTCTTTTCTCTCACGCAACAATTTCTTTTTTTTTTTTCTGCCACAAACACAGAAGCCCACATGCCACATACACACTCACACTCAGTCTTTCAGTAATCTTGCTTTCACTGCCTCCCACACAGGCATCTGTAAAAGAGCATGTGCGGATCACAGCAGTAGCTCCGTCCACACTGGCAGAAACTGGCAGATTCAGAGACCTTAATGCGTTACATCCTCTGCGAGCATTGTGTAACAGGTCGTTGATAATTGCATTTTATTTTTCCCAAGGCCCGCCTTGAATCTCGGATACTTTTAGGAGATGAATTTCATTGTAAACACCCGTTTCTCCTTTCATCCTTTGCATTTCACGGTACAACACAAGGTCTTGAACAGTGCAAACAGTTTGCAGCGGGAGACGTCTGGTGTTGTAATCTTGAATGCCACAATTTTCAGCTCCGGGTTCGCGATTTCATTTTTCTGTGTTGCAGCGGCGGTGCAAGATGTGCTTAGATAAGCTCAGCACAGCAAACATTTCATAACACATTCTCATATTTTACATCTCACGTCTTTGCTTGCATCCCCTCTTGCCTCCTTTCTATTGAGCAGGTGAATGATTGCGAATCAGAAAGCAGCCTTTGCAGTGCAACCCCATCCCATGCTGCTCCCTCCTCTCAGGGGATGGCCAAGGTCCAGGATGGACACACGAATGCATCTGACAGGTACACAGGGCTACTTAGATCTTAGTCGTTCTGCACATTCTCGGCTTTTAAAGTCCTGTGAGGGGGTTTGTCCCTTGTAATTTGTTCTTTATTTATTCATGAATGTGCGCATACTTTACAGCACTGCAATGTTAGAGGAGAGCCAGGATGGTATGGACAGCGGCACCCTAAGTCCTGCCTCAGCTCGACAGGTCACCATCCAGCGCCACCCGACTCAAGGCTTTGGCTTCATTGCAGGCAGCCAGAGACCTGTCATTGTACGCTCCGTCTCCGTTGGTGAGTGAGCTCGTCAGCTTGAGCATAATACAAGGAGAAACGCCACTGAATATATTATGGCTCAAATTAAAATATCCTTCTTGTTGTATGTGTACGATTTTGTATCTCTCCAGACGGCCCCTCCTTTGGCAAGCTTCTCCCTGGAGACCAGATCTTGGCCATTAACGAGGAGACGGTGAGCGACGCGCCCCGAGAGAGAGTCATAGACCTTGTAAGGTAACATCCTTTACTGTCCCAGGAGGGAGGGTGGGGGGAGGAATGGGGTCCCAGACTAGCTGACCAGCAGCACAGGCAAAGAGGGGTAAAGGAGACATGGGTAAAGTGGGTGGATCAAACAGTACAAACTGTTTCTTCCTGCCGGTGCGGTGTTACATGAACACAAACCTGTGGATGAGTCAGTCCTTTTGCAGCTGAAGGCCGGCAAGGAAATGGCAGATATAAACTGGAGAAGCTCTCCAAACACGATGGTGTCCGTGGCATTACCTAACCCACTCCACTCTCTGTTGTCTTTCCACAGACGCTGCAAAGACACTATAGTTCTCACTGTGCTGCAGCCCCATCAGGTAGTATAATGGGACACTCACTCACTCGCTTTCATGTTCCTCTCCCTCTGGATTTCTGTTACTCCTCATTGCTCATAACTCTTTTTCTTTCACTCTGACTCATATAGGAACACTGTACAGTATTCTGTTCAGCGCACACTAATGCAGTGCAGACCTACATTAGTATTCATGGCAATGCTTCACACGTTGGAGTCATTTTTTTTCCGCCCAGTAACAGCTTCAGAACTCCACACAGGCACATAAATATCTACACGAGACTTACTAAATAAAAGTTGGGCGTGCATGCATCAATTCACACAGAGAAAATGGAAATGTGCCATTTATTTAGCCGACTAACTGAACTGGATATTTGTTAGAAGATTGAATACTAATTTGATCATTTGTAAGCCAAAGTCAAACTCATATAGAGTATGAAACAGCAAGAATTTGCGGTACTCAAATAAAACAGCACAACAACGATATTTAACAACATTTAGCTTCGTCTCACAAACTTTTGCACCCGCCGCACTGCAGCAGGCTTAGCCTCTGTAGCGTTGGCAGTCAGGGGGGGCTTTTCTTTCATTTATGCCTCATCTTTCAACCTCAGTTCCTCCTCACAGTCCCTCTCTCTCTCTTTTTATCTTCAGTCACCTAAGTCTGCCTTCATAAGTGCAGCCAAAAAGGCCCGCCTGCGAACCAACCCGCCTAAAGTGCGCTTTTCAGAGCAAGTGTCCATCAGCGACCCGGACTCAGTAAGTTCAGCTCGTCGTGTTTCTCTGTGACACGTGCATGCCAAACACATGCAGACAGAAACATCAAAATGCCTTCGAGTATACTCATTTTGTTTCTCCATTATATGCACAGTATATGAAGTGTGTGCATGCCATTAATTTTTAAAACTGCCACAATATAACTTAGATTTTTTTTCTGAATATAAATTCCTGTTCACTTACCAGACACATCTATAACTTACAGAAAAAAAAAAAAACACAAATCTGGCAGAGCATCTGGTAAGTGGAGGTTGCAACAGCAAGTTCCTGGCTGCTAAAGTAAGGAAATATGAAAAAAAAGAATCATACAGAAAAGCCTGCATACTAATAACGTCCTTTAGAAACGGATTCTGAATGGTGATTTTTGCCTCTGTCTCATCTCCTCTCTCCCCTCAGCTGAGCTGAGCTAATCCCACGCACACACACACACACACGTCACCACAACACACATCAACACATATATACACACACTAAGGGATGATGGAGCACACAGAAGAAAAGAGAAATAAAGTGTTAAGAGCCAATGATGACAATACTCATTAAGCATACGTGCAACAAAATCCGCCAGTGTTAATAACCATAATAATCTCTTTATAGTCCCTAAGGCCCGGTCATTCAAGGATCCATGGGGGGCAAGGAGCTTACAGCCTTAAGTGGGAACATTTACATGACAAGCAACAAGCAAACAATAAAGAATGAGACATTAGGGTGTTAAAATATTTTAACAATCTTTCACTTTGTAATGACAGCTACAACTTATTTTACCCTCTAGTCTTGCCAATACAGGGTAAATGATGAGGATGATGATGAGCTGTTGACTGACAATACCAGCAGTCAACATCATGTGATCCCAGAGCTTTCCTTTACTAGCCCTTGAGGTGCCAAACACAGTGGATGGACATGTCGCAATTGGTAAACTGTGCCAAGACATGTTAAACTCTGTCTCCGGTGATCAAGAGCCACAGGCGGGCATTGATCATCTGAAAGCTTATCAGCGTTGGCCACCTAGACTGAAGTTTAATAAGATGAGAGAGGGGAAAGAGATGAATCTGGGTATGGAGCCGTGATTTGCCTCCGAGCACGCTCTGTCTGCTCGTGACGAACCGGCTCCAGCTCACCCTCACTAACAAGGACAAAGGTAGCGGCTTGTGATGTGAAGCGATAGACCGGTTGGCGACGCCTCCTCCTCCTCACCAGTGCGCCCCCCTCTTAATGCTGCAGCATGGAGAAAGATCTATTAGCTCATAGCTCAGACTTTATAGTCTCGTCCAGAAGAACAGCTTGTTGAGCTTTCTGAATACTTAAGTTCTCCAAAAACAGACTGCCGGGCATCTGCTGTGGACACCGCGATCCATTTCAACCAAATGCATTTTCAGAGATACGTCTATTGCATTAAATCCACATCCTTTGGCTGTGATGAGTAATGTCTGCCTGACTTTCACACAAATCACATCATCTAAAACAAAGCAAAGAAAATAAGACTGTTTTCGTTTTGGCAAAGAATAATTTATTTCCAGTTTTCATCGCCACATGAGACTCAACTTTATCTTATTATGTACCTTCTTTTCCACTTATCACAACGATGGCTGTACAAAATAAGATCTAAGTCATAATGTAAAAAAGCCCTCAACGAGATATTAAAAAAAAAAACAGAGATAGCCAGTGAGGGGAGAGAGCGCGTCTTTTCTTAAAGAAACTGAACTGCGTGTAACTTTTCTTCTAACAAACGGTTTGAATAAAAGCAGTAACCCTCAATCGAGCCTCTCCTCGTATGCCTTCCCTCAGACAACTCTGTGATGAATGCTTTCAATCCCGCCATCCAATTTTCTTTGGACGGCATACATATTGAATGGGCAGACCATAGAAATAAGCCCTTCTTTGATCTTGATACAATGCATGGGATGGGCATCCTAAGGCAGAGTTTTGCTCCGTCTGAGAAGGAGCAGAGTTCAGTTAGAGTCTCTCCCCGTTGTTCCCACAAGACATCTTTATTTCCTCCTTCTGCTCTACATTTTATTGCTTTCCACTCAATAGCACAGACCAACCATTACAGCTGATTGATTCTTGATTACATTTTTCGACACAGTAGCACGCATACATTATTCACTAGTTTCTTTTTGCCTCTTTCAATCTCTTTCAGACAATGCTCAAGGACGAATCCTTGCTGCTGATACCAAATGTGTTGAAGGTGTTCTTGGAGAATGGACAGATTAAGTCCTTCACGTTTGATAGCCGTACCACTGTTAGGGTATGTATTCACTAGAGCTGTGCTGCGAGTTTCCGCATCATTGTGACGCTGACGTAATGAAAAATGTTGTCTGGATATGCAACTACCACTTTACAATTTGCTCGGATGTTTGGCATATCTTAGTGTCGATTTTACGCTTTTGTGTCACTCAAGGCAACTGTTCTCTGCAGAAAAACTCTGACGGCCAACGGTAAAATACCTCCCGAGCCCCAGGTGAAAGTTAGCAACTAGCTGGTGAACGCAGCTGACATTTAGCTGCTTTAAGAACCGCATACACTTCTCAGGAGGTGTGAAAGACCAAATCAAATGGTTAGCGTTAACAACAGAAATACAAAATTTGTCAGGACTCCATTCAAAGCCAGAGAAATCAATTACTGTGGGTTAAAACTTTAGCCAGTATGTTTTGGAGCTCTGTCTTACACATCATCTCCCAACCCAGGAGACCCCTGTTTTTTTCTTGACTGTTTGATCCCATTTATGCAAGTAAGGTCAAGAAGCAACAAATGAATTTAGTCAGACAGAGGTCACTTCTTTCTCTAGGAAGAGTCT
>JASGAT010345335.1:40147-56349 GCA_030220025.1 Chelon auratus | reverse complement strand
CATCCTGTTGCCAGACACCACAGGACACCCTCAGAAGGACCATGTCCATTCTCTGATGAGTCACAACTGTTTTGGAGGCACAAGGGAGACCTACACAATATTAGAAAGATAATGTTATGCCTGATCAGTGTATGTATCCTTATGAACCCTGTTATGGCCAAATAAGGGCCTGGAAATAACAAGGGCAGAGTGACACTGTAGTAAGAAAAACAGAGTGCCATTGTAATGGATACAGTGAAGAACACATAACAGAATACAAAACAGTGAAAATGGCAGAGGTCCACACTCTTTCACCTTAGCTGAAAGAAGACATCTTCATCTACAAAGCCAAAGGTGTCATGTAGCTTGCTGACAACACCAGTGAAGACTCGCTGCTTCTGCGGCTGCGTCTGCTGTTGGTGGCTCGAACGTGGCGTCGGGTACGACACAGTAATCTGGGCCGTCTGTTGAGGGTTGGACAAGCTCAGGCTGGTGGGCAAGGCAACAGGGGGCTGAGGGCCAGGGGAAAAAAAAAAATTAATAAAAAAGAAAACAAAAAGATTATTCTTTAAAAACACTTTGCTTGCATGTTGAAACCCAATCAGTGAATACAATCATGACTGAAGAAACCCTGAACAGGAAGCAATGAACAAATATGTCTGGATCTGCGTAGCTATGGAAATATTTGGCCTGGAACTTAGTTTGAAATGTCAAGACATAAACAGACAGGACTGGTCTCAGTGAATATGTCTTACCTGAGAAAGCAGTGCCTGTTGTGGCTGTGGAAGCTGTAAAGTAAGAAGAAAAACAGAAAGTGCCAAAAGTGAACATTTTGTTGACGTGCAATGCCACACCTGGCGCTCTCATAGCAAATCTCTACAGCCAGTTGTTGAATGTTCACTTAAGTATTCTGCTAGCAGAAACAAGATCTGTTTAGTGCTACATGTAAACATGCCGTCGCTTGAGCAGTTGTATCAAATTACCCTTACAGCACATCCTTACAACCATTTGTCAGTGAGAAGTAGTTAAGACAATTTGCAGAACAAAATCATTAGAAACAAATGGATAATAATGATTACAGGAGTTAATTTAATCTTAATTTAAAAGATTTTATCCATAAGCTGAATCACGACAACACTTGAACAGACAGAAACGTACATATAAGGCACAAAGCCAGCACATTTCCTAAGGTTATATGAGCAGAGGTTTAAACAAAATGTAGTGTGACACAATGTAAAAAAAAAAAAAGAAAGAAAAACAACAACAAACAATGCTTCACCTGATGAGGTACATTATACAACTGTTGTTGGGGGGGTTGCTGGGGCGGTTGCTGCTGCTGCTGTTGCTGTTGTTGTTGTTGCTGCTGTTGTTGTTGTTGCTGATACTGCTGGAGCGCGTTATTGATCTGAGACTATAGACATTAAAGATATCAAAGAAGAGATAGTAGTTGATTACATCTAAACAGGTCGACATGTAGATTACTGGCAGCGCTTAAGACTACTTCATTGTGACTGACCTGCTGTAGCGCTGCTGCAGCAGCTGCTGCAGCCTGCTGCTGCAAAGCAGCAGTTTGTTGAGACAGCTGATAGTTTGCAGCAGACTGGTTGCTGAGGGAGGCTGCAGCCAAGGCTGACTGCTGAGAGTAAACAGACGGAGATGCTCCCAGAAGAGATGGCTGCTGCACACCAAGAGCTGCAAAGAGAAAAAGGATAAAGGAGATCAAATGATTGAGAGTTCAAGACTCACAAAAAAATTTATAACCAAAAGAGTATAAAGTGAATTGTCATACAGAATGAAGTCTCTATACTCACAGTGCAAGCTGTTTAGGTCAAGAGACTGCCCTGAGTGGCCCGGCTGGGACACCGCCGTGGTAGCAAATTGAGTCGCCCACGGCGGATTTTTCTGTCCCCCGTATTGGGCCATGACTCATTCAAGTTAAGGGCAGTCTCTGCTCACCAGGCCAATGCTGTCACTAAAATCAAGCACACCAGACAAAAGATTAGGGGCATCAGTATGACTTTGTTAATTTATCTAGCCATATTAATGCACATAAAAAAAAGCAATATATGAAGCCAGAAATATGATTGGAGTATCAGAAGCAGCACAACATCAAAATTAACTGAAAAACTTGAACCACGTATCACAGTCTAAAATTTTAACTACACAAATACCAAGCAGCCAGTCTTAATGCCCTGCAACTTGTACAGGACACTGAGGATGAAAACAGCATCCAATTCAGAAGTAAGTGTGAGAAGCTGTATCAAGGACATACCTTTATGTAAATATGATCATTTGTTCCTTCATACTTAATATAATAATACATCTTCCAATTTGAAAACATGTTTCATGTTGTTTATACTGACTGCACAAGCCAGAAACCTTTACATTTAGACAATAACTTAACACCAATAAGCCCACATGAGGGCTTAGCATAAGCAATTTAACTGGGTACTCTGAGAGAGAAGAAAACAATTTGTACGGACAAGTTAAATATCTCCTCGTAGATTGGCAACTGCTGACACAGCAACCTCGACAGCATTCTGGCTAACGTTAGCCACCAGCTGATAGCAGACTAGCGTAAGCAGCAGCAAGCTAGTTAACGCTTAACATTTTGTCTAGCTAGCACAATAGCTAATGCTATTATTGTTGTAGTTAGCTGGGGCAGAATCGAGCTTTTTAGGCAGCGTTATAACGGCTACCTCAACATTTTTTCAACGCAACTCACTGAGCTGGAGACTTTAAAAAAAAAACAGAGTGTCCACTCTAAAGCAAATGCATTAGCTATGTAGCTAACACACTTAGCTAGCACTGATGCCAGATTAGCCTCGTGCTAGATTTGTTATCGAGAGCGAGGCCTGAATTAACGCTCGCTGGCTCTGGCAGTTAGCAATAGCAGTAACTATTGTTTAACAAGCACACATTCACCGACGGCACCACATCTCCCGCATGCAAACAACAGCTGCACTCTACAATTTACAGTAAAAGTTTCCCATTACGTACATATCATGGTTTTGATTGAAATATTGTCAACACTGCTTACCGTTGTCCCTCTGCACCGGCCGATTATGGATAGGAAATGCGCATGCGCGGACTGGGATCCCGATTCATGCGCCAGATGGCCAGTGTTCAGTAAATGAAGTGGTTGAATTAAACTGTTTCTGTCCTAACGTGACTATGCATCCTCATCCTTTGCAGGAGACACAAGATAAATCAGAAAACCTGAATTAGAAATAATAATTAAAGTTGTCGTGTCCACCCCAAATCCTATAAAAAGTCTGGATTCTTCAATCTGAAATTCCTCAAAATATTCAACGAATTTATATTCAAACAGGATTTATTTGTGCTCTAATGTCATTTTAAATTACTCTCTTAGCTCTACCTCTTGCTCTATTTTTTTGTTGATTTCCTTATGTTTACATTTTTATTGCATTCATTATGCATTATTTTGATGAGTTTATGTGTGGTGGCAGTGCTTAAAACAGGCCTATGAATGTAGTCGGTTTTCTCTACGTGGGGTTTAATGACACAGGTGATAAATACAAGAAAACAATCACAGGAACAAAGATTTGGTTTCAAACTGTGAGCTTTAATGTGATTCTGCAAATCTTAAAGCACGTAATACAGTGTACATATTGTTTACAGTGTGAGCCTACTTCCGCTTGATGAGTAATTGCAACCTTAATAACACTTTATTTGTAGATGACACATTCGCAAGCAAAAATTGTTCAGTGCCGTTTTGTTGCAAATGGCAAAAACAGCTCAAACACTTCAACTCTTCATCTTAACTGATGCCATAAACCTTTACAATATCTCCATTATTATGTTCTTTTAGAAATATACAATATTCAAATAAAATAATAAATATAACACAACATTTACAGCCAGAAAGCTAAACGAAAAATGTGCTTCTTCTGTATACAGGTATACAGTATATCAACTCGTTGGTAACTGGGACATACAGTATGTACACACAAATCGCAGGTTTACAGCATTAAGTCTGCAAAGAAGATGCAATGAAATTATTTTCTCTCCTCTCTTGATTTGTGGGAATAATATGTGTTATGACACGGTGAAACATGTTTTTATTCCGACAGTTCATGACGGTCTTGGTCCAGAAATGAGTAGGAAGTTATTCTTGTAATTTGCGTTCCACTTCCGAGAAAACCTTTGCGTTGATTTCATCGACTTCATCTTCCACCTGGGAAACAAAAGGCCAATTGACAATTTTACTTAACATACTGTAATATGTATCATTACACAGAGACAGGAGGAACTACAGTCACCAAAAGGAATAAAAAAATAAAATAAAAGTGCATAAATATCTGCTCAGCTATGCAAAAAATCAAATAAATCTTTCCATATTTTGATAATCACCTGTTCCACCGTGTCTACTTCAGGGATGTAAAACTGCATCATGTTCTGAATGCCGTTTTTCAACGTGACCGTAGAGCTGGGACATCCTGTGCAGGAACCCACCAGCTTCAGCTTGACTGTGCCGTTCTCAAAACCCTTGAAGACGACATCGCCTCCATCCTCCTGCACCGTGGGTCTTGTGAGTAAACGAGACAATGTCAGCTTGTACAGAACGAGGCAGCACAGAGGACAGACAGATTAAGACTGTTATCTCAGAATTGTCTCTTACAACAATGTCAACATCACTGTCATTATCACTGTCATTGCTGAGTAAAGAAATAACATAAAGGAATGCTTTCAGAGAGACAAATGTAGTTGGAAATTATAACCTAAACTGTTCTTACAGTTGGTTGTTTTGTACCTAATTCTGGTGTCCAGAAGCTCCTTTATCATAGACACAATATCATCATCATCTTCTGAGTGACCTGCAATAAAAGAAAATGCAAAATATTCAAATGTTTATACAATATACAGTCAAGCAGTTGCATTTTACCACACTGTATATACACACTGCTTTCATGGTGCACTGCTCCTGTTGTTATCGGATCACCACTCTCAAAGAACTTAGCAATGGCCTCCAAAGCATGGCGTTTAATGTCTGTCCACTCCACATCCTCATCTGTCTGACAGGGAAACAAGCATCACGTGTGTTATCTCTCATACGAATTGAATCGCAGGGACAAGCTGTAAGAGTACATGTAATCCTTACTTTAGTCACTGTGATGAAGTCAGGGCCGAAGAACACACTTTTTACTCCTTCGATTTCAAACAGGTCCCTGAAAGAAACGCGTTATCATGTTACTGTTACGCAAACATGAAAAACACTGACTCATGATAGGACAAAACACTTTGGCGAACAAAACATCCACACAATGCGCTTTCATCACAAAGACTGTGGAGTACCACAGTGTCATCTTCAAAGCGTACATCCGTCACATCTGTATCTACACTGTAGGTACTCTTTAACCCAGCCATTGTACATTCCTTGGCTCTTTTTCCCACATTTGTTTCTTACTATGTTTATTGCCCCAAACATAAAGATAAATTCTCTGTATGTCAGTCATTCAAACAGGAACTGACAACTTTGACTGATATATTTCAATGTTTTGACAACAGTACCCATTTCTGTATAAGCTGATATTAAACAACTGGGGCTACCAATGTGCAGTTTTCACATATTTTTTTTTTCTTCCTACAAGCATATATCTTATAATAATAAGTATGTTCATTTGTGTTTTTGTCTATGTATTGTTGCTACTGGATACTGAATTTCCTCCAGGATTAAATGAAATACCCATCTATATTAAATATTAACTAAATCTGACACACAACCTGGCTAAAGATGAACATTCGGCTGAGCCTGAAGAAGGAAAGTCAAGCGTCCCACTTCCAAGGACAGGTTTGCCGGGGAGAAACTTCAAGCTTCTTGGGTTGGGAGTGTCTTGAGTCTGGATAGACAGGTGTCGTACTGAAAGAAAACCCATTGCTTGGTTAATTTGTGTGTTTGTCCTACAGTATCATTGAGACAAGATTGCAGTAAAATGTCTTAAAGTGACTAAACAAAGCTTTCTCACTTGACAAGTGTGTGGTTCGTGTCCTGAGCTGAGGCTGGAGTCTTCTGAAGCTCGGGGTGGTGGACTGTGAGTGGAACGAACCTCTGGTCTGGTCTGGAAACCTTTACAACACACAGCGTATTAAATCAGATTCATCAGTCAGTAAAAGACTCAGATTAATCCATTTCTCGAACCGGGATCAAATATTAATATAAGAGTTGATCGATGAAATTACATTGTTTAATTTAGCTGCTAGCTCACGGTTTTAATATATAAATCCACGTTGCATAAGAGATTTTACTTAAAATTAACTTTGTTATCAAAGCTAGCAAACGACTAGCGGCTTAGTTACAAATCTGAATGAGGAACACGCACATTAAAGTAAACACAATATGATGGGACTCGTGTTTTCAAATATCTACAACACATTTCCAAATGAATGGGATCGCGTTAAAAGTGGTAATCCGATGTTTAGTTTCGCAGTTTGCTAGTTAGCTAAGTAGCTAGCTTAAAGAGTTAGCGTTTCAGTCACACGGCGAAATGCCAAGATTATCCTTTACACCCACGCTGCAACTGTTCACATCAGTACTACAGAGAGATGTGCCACATTTGTAGAATTTCAAACCTAAAGTGAACGGTATTTCTTGCCCGCAACAATTGGTGAAGACCCCATCTCATGTGCGCCGCCATTTTGTTTGTTTTGAAAATGAGGACCTCGTGTGGTCGACGGTGAAAAGTCCTGCTTTGATTTAATATCCATTACTGAGTTAGTTAGATAAAATCATAATAAATTAAACATTCAAGTAATTTATTAATTAATCCATTAGGGGAGTAAGTCCCTTCGATGTTTTATTGAAAAGTGACATGCAAAGAGCGCATAGTATATAGTATAAATAGGAAATAGGAAACAAATACAATTACACCAGTAGAGTACAAGCAGTTGCACTTACTGAAGTTACAGTTCCCACCACTAAGTGACAGAAAAAAACAAAGCACACATTATATTGCAAAGCATGTCTTACACAGTCATACCAGTTTTTCAACCTTATACTTTTCTGAAGCATTCTCAAAATCATAATCTGTGCACGCATACGTTATAGAGCGTGTCCAGAGTACTTTGTAGTATATTACAATCTGCTCTGGCTGGCTTATTATGAAGTCTAGAATAAAACAAACAATGTGACAACGTCAAGGCCAACCCTACATTTCCCAACATTTGTTCAGACAGAGAAAGGTGGCGCTCAAAAGGAGTGGCTGAGCCTCCTATAAAAGCAGGCCTGCACTCTGGATGGTGGACAACTTACTACAGTGTGACTGCCTCCTCAAAGGACTTGTAGGATCAGGAGTTTGTTACTGTTCTGGTACTAATCTTGTCTCGCAGATATGAGGCTCGCTCCATGAGGAAGCTACAAACCCTTGAAGAGGTCGACTACTGAGTGTACTGAAGGCAGTCTGTTTTTATTTACCTCTCATCTTCCTCACCACAGAAACATGGTCGTCTGGATTATCCTACCCCTCTCCCTCTCCATGGTGTCCCTCATTGGGTCATGGACTGTGTAAGTTGAAAATGAAATTCTTGCTTGTCTTTACACCAGCCAGAACTATTTGTCACTTTTCTTCCATGTTCATGATATCAGTTGATATTAGTGGTTTAGGGAAGTTATTTATTTATTTGTTTATTTATTTGAGTTTTTCATCACTGTTATTCATATGTTAAAGCTTTAGGCTTAACATTGAAGATTTCTACTTAATGTGACTTCTAATGGGCATATTTTACAGCTGCACATCTGAGCTACTTCATGATTAGTGTGTGAACTGTATTTTCTTCCCTGAGATTTCAGCGGTAATATTGATAAGATACGACCGTGAACAGAAAGCCAAGATTTTTCTATTTTTGCAAAACAATGCTTTTTCACACTATAATATCAAAGCTCTACCTATATGTCTGTGGATGGTATGTTCCACGTCAGAGTGACATGACGACAGTTAAGACACATTATGAAACGGCAGACCTGAAATATGTGACCCAGCTAGTTTTGCCTGAACAGATAGACACGAAAGGAAAATATGGTTGCTGCTAAGGTTGAAACACCCATACCTGTCAAGCTACTTTTGTATAATCATAAAGCTCAGTCAATCGTGACCTTACCTGTCATGTTCTCCTTATTAACTCTCATGAACTTCCTGGAACACATGACATAAACTAAATTTTTTTCTACCTATGCAACTGCTCAGTAATAAAGGGGTTCAGTGTATTTGTTTCCAGATTACTTCTACAAACTGTAGTGAGGTGATAGAAATATTTCTTGTAAATTGGTGAATTAAGCTGAAATGTGAAAATCAGGTGCTCGGCCAAATAATAGCGAGAAGTCTTTCTCTCTCATAACCATGGTGTTTTGCTGCTGTTGTATTTTTATTCGAGTAGAAAATGTATATTTACCATCCTAATAAATCTATGCAGCCGACATGAACGCACTGTTAATGGTCTATTCAGAAAACTCGAAAGATAGTTTAAATGTCATGAAGCCAAAATATAAAAAAAGATGTGTCCCTTAAGTTCATTTTATTTTGTATTTCTAGATATGCCCTGGCCTCCTACAACAACCATGTGTGCTTCCTGAGCGACTGGTGAGTTGTGTGTCTCATTGTTTTAACCGAGAACTTTTAAAATCATGGCGGATTTTGTAGAATGTCGTGAATTTGTTTTCAGGGGTGTCGAATACCGCTGCCAAGGGAATAAGACCACTGGATGCTGCATCACTCCCACCATAAGGTAAAAATACAGCATACTTAATCCCACCTTCCATACTGTACTGTATGTCCTCTTCTCGACAGTCAGATACCTGATTAATTATGTCATTGCAGTGGCAGCGGAAGCAGTTTCCCAGAAAATTCCCTTTTTACAGCCACAATCAACGCTGGATCCTTTCTGTGTGAGTCAGCCTGCCCAGTGCATTATGAATGACATGAGTGTTATGCGTCAAACTGAACATGATCTCCTCTTTAGTCCTGCTGTTCAGTATATTCCACCATGCTCACATTATGGAAAGACATTCGTGTCAGGCCCTGTTGAGCAAGACTGCGCTGGTGTTCGGCGTGGTGGCAGCCGTGGGCGCATTCACGGCTGGAAACTGTAATGTAAGTACAGCACTGCCTACTCAGTGAATTTAAATGTTAAACGTTAAATTACAAAATGAGATCCAAAGCGTTAGCTCGAGCAATAAGCAGTAAGTTCTGGCACCTGTGTTGCCACATAATAAAGCTGAATAGCACGGGTATTAAAACAGCAAACAAAGGTAGGTAACTATTTGTTTTATGTCACCTTTGATGATTTTGAGCACCACCTCACACTTATATTTGAGTAATATGTGCGCTGAATACCTAATAGTAACATCAGCACTGCACGATTTTCAATTTTGTACCTAAAACGCCTCTCGGGAATATTTGATTTCACTTTACATGAATGAATGTACCCTGCCTCTTGCCCAAAGACAGCTGGGTTAGGCTCCAGCCGCCCTGCAACCCTCTAGAGGATAAGCTGTTGCAGATAATGAATAAATGAATGAACGGGAACCAGTTATTGTTAGAAATACTGCAAAATTAAAACAAATTAACTGAGGGCTTTCATCGTCCAAATGCTGTTGACATTAATCTGTTTTTTTTCCCACACTACTGGTTATCTACCAGTTCATGGTTCAGAAGAGCAAGAATTCATTCCTCACACATCTAACATTTTTTTATAACAATGGCTGTCCTCATTTCAACTATCTGTTTATCTTTTGACACTCTCTATTGACTGTCCCCCGCAGCCAGAGCATGTGAAACTCCTTCACTACCTCGGAGCCGCCATCAGCTTCTTGTGCATCTGCTTCTACTCTGTCCTGCTCACAGCGCTGACAAGGAAGTGTGGGCTGACAGGGTATGAAAAGATTCTCTTCCCGCTGCGCGTCGTCTCCACTGTGGTCCAAGTCTCCGTGACCATCTGCTGTATCCTTTCAGAAATCTGAGTTGTGTTGTCGTCTGAAGGCATTGTTGCGTGATCACAAGTGAGTGTCCGCCGAGTTTTCATGCCAGGAACATCAGGCTGGATAACAGGTTACCTGATAAGATTAATTTGGTGTGGCTGCAAACAGTAAGTTTTCAGCGGTGGACTTCAGCATTCTCCAGCTGCTCTACAGCACTGCTCCTGTGCCATATTTGGATCCGGTCTGTTGGGTCTGTTTACAAAGTGGGACTGGCAAAAACTCTCCACACGACAGAGGTAGCAATCTTTAACCACTGTGGCCCTGGGAGACTTCACAGTTCACTTCCCTACAGTAGAAGTTGTTTTTATTGTTTAGGATCTAACATCCAGTTTAAAGGCACACCTCAGAGTTTATAGACTGAAACTCTCGGCTTTCCCATGAAATGTCTCGTAAAAACTGAATACATTATCTGTGTAACTGGATATACACACTTGGTGGTGAGTACATGAGGCACTGTACTCCAGGATGATAAGAGGTAGCGCAAGTAGCACAGTCCATGTAGTAAGAATGAATTTAATCAGAAGTGAGCACATACAGTATTAATGATAAATTATGTAGTTTCTTGAATTTATATAATATACTCTCTCTGCCAAGTCAAAAGCAGCATTACGTTGCTGAACCATTTGCCTTGCATCCAAAACGAGTTGCTTTTGGCTCCCTTTGCATTGATAAACTGTCTGCATGGCCTGTCCTTTAACGTGACACATCTGACCGCCACTAACTCTTGCATTCATCCTTAACTTGAAAACCTTCAGACACCGTTTTGTTCGCCCAGTCCACCTACTTCTACAGTCACCTGGCCGCTGTATTTGAGTGGATGCTGAACGTCAACTGGGACCTGTTCGAGCTCAGCTACACCGTGGAGTTTCTTTTCTTCTCGTCCTACATGCTCACAAATCTGCTGAGCAAGCGAGACGAAGAAAAGCCTCTGATGATGACAATGACTTGACATGAGGCTGCCAGGGTCTAGGCAGTGAGGATGGACCAAGTACAAAGCATGTGAATACATTGACTGGACCATGACTGCGGGACCTATAGTGCTTTCTCTCTATTTTTTTTTTTTTTTTTTAAATCTCCCATCTTTGGATGGATTTATATCCACTTGTGGATTACTGTCACTTCAATCCCACCTTGTTGATACTGTCGCCTTAAATCATTTAATTGTCTTGCATAAAACCATTCTATATTTATTGAACCCGAAGCACCTCGAGCTGCAAATGAACAAAACGTATCAGTGGGATGTCACATCGATGCTCTCGCAACAGAACAATTAATCTGAGGTGTCAAACTGTTATGGATCATTAATTGGGATCCGTTCTTTGGTGAAATAAACCTTCCTGGATGGTGGCAGAGTTGATTATCAACGAAGACTTTTTTTTTTTATGAAAAGCAAAAATAACAAAAAAAATCGCTTTAGAAGATTTACTTACTTATACTGTAGCGTTGGCACTTTAATAAAATCACTTTACACACTGACAAGTCCTGTCAATGCGCTGACATACACAGTTTTGA
The DNA here is from genome assembly GCA_030220025.1 of Chelon auratus. Classification (NCBI taxonomy): domain Eukaryota; kingdom Metazoa; phylum Chordata; class Actinopteri; order Mugiliformes; family Mugilidae; genus Chelon; species Chelon auratus. The sequence goes on along the minus strand of JASGAT010345335.1, from coordinate 44,867 downwards.
CCTTTAGCTCCTTATGAAGGAGGACTTTTGGTAGTTTTCCAGTTCGCTCACAACTTACTGTGTCACACAATCCTGTTTGACTGGAAGATCGAGACGAAACTGAAAAGAAAATTAGTTCAGACAGTTTACTGGCAATAGAAAGTGTAGACATCGTTACCTCAACTGTTTCAAAGACATAAACATTAAGTACAGTGTTAGCTTTGTACAGTACAGTGGGTTTTGTCAGCATCCTTGACTTTACACTACTTTTAAATGTGCTTTGTTTAATATGTTTCATTGTTTTTGTGTATCGGAGGACACGTGACGGTGTAGTGATTTGTGGATGTAATTCACTTTCATAAAACCACTTAAAGACACTAAAAACACATTTTTACTTGGTTGTTTTTCCTGTTTGTGATTTCTGTATGTGCGGCCTTGTGCTTGTCCTTCTGACTGGTTGGAAGTGGGTGGGGAACAGTCGTAAAGAAATGATGTCATTCAGCACCAAAACTGGGAATTTTCCATTTGTGAAACTTTAAACCGATTTTCAAGCTAAAATGTGACTGGTGCTTTTCTTATGAATATTAAATGTTAAGAAGAAAGTCTCTGTTAGCCTCTTGGCTTTAACTTGAGGGGATGAACATGTAAAGTGTAGGAATTACAACCATATTTATAGCTTATTTTCAGGGACTCCTGCAATGATGGCCTGGAGCCCATGGGCATCAACAAAGACTGCCTGTTCGTTTGTGGCCTTTCTGTGTTTAGTTTTGTCTTCAGCAAGTGAAATGCATCTCGATTGGGTTGAGACAAGGTGACTAATGCACTGCCGAATACTGCACTTCTGTACCGTAAGAAACTCCTGCATCGCTTTCACACCGTTTTGAGTCGCTGTCCATCTGTAAACCACCATGTGAACCGTACTTCATTTGGTTGAATCCGCGCAGACGTCACATCCCTATACACCTCAGAGGTCATCCAGGTCCTGTCACATCAATAAAGTCCTGTGGTATTAAGAGAAGCCATGCTCCTGTGTCACACAAACACTACTGTTTTTGCAGATGTTGTTATATGCTTCAGATTATGAGGCGTTCCACGTCTTCTCCGTATTTCCTGTCATGGTTTAGACTTCTGCGTCAATTTGATGCTGTAGCTACAGAGACAGCTCAGACCCTAGCCCTGCATCTGACGTGCACCTCCCCAGAAATGTAACTATGCACCAAGCTGACGCAAACCGCAAGAGCTGTGATTTGTCCGCGTAGCGTGTTTCTGCTTTAGTATTTCCGGCTGCTTCTCCATCTCCGCAATTTTCAAATTGATTGTTTTGGATCAGACAGCTGGGATAGGCTGCAGCACCCCCGTGACCCCTCACAGGACAAGCGGTTACAGAAGATGAATGAATGAATGTATGTTTTGAATCAGGTATAAATGGCTCGCACCGGCGTTGGCTACGTGCGTAAGCTATGGCGCCTATGTCCCGCAGTACTACAAACAAGCCTTAACTGTGAAATAACCCATTTTAATCAAACAACACCACATGGTTCTGGTTTTAATGCAAAGCACTTAACCTTTACTTGAAAGAAGGTAATATACATCCTGGAATTACAGATAATAAAGATACATTATGAGCAAACTCATTTCACAATGAATATCGTCTTTCTTTCGCATCAACCAAGAGAGGAGTGCGACATTATCTACAGTTCTTGTTAGGAAGAAAACAGTGAAAAGCACACCTAATTCTGTCAGCATCTTAACTGTATGGTACACTGTAAAAAAAAATGTCATCTATATGCAGTAGTCCACATCATTAATAACAATAAAGAAAGAAAACAATTTGAAAAACACAAATTTCCTGGTTTTTCAACTAAGTAACTGCAATGCATACATTATAAATAAATGTAAGGGGAAGAGGTGGAAAAAAAGGTTCAAAAAAACAAGCAATATCCCATAATTCCAGCATGGCTGAAACAGTAAGTGGCCTTAAATCCAAACCTTACACTTTGGAGTGTGACCACAGCTTTGACAAACCTTTAAGATACTGTACGATTCTGAAAGCCCGACTCATGCGTAACACTTCTGGATAAATAAAGTTAAAACTGCCTATAAAATTTGTTCAGTGTAATGATTCGTTGTCTGCCGTCTTTTCCTGTGAGGCGAGAAACACTTTGTGATAAGCTCAAGCTCACGTATGACATTTCAAGCCATGTATTCCTCTCCTTTCTCGTCTCCTTCCTATTAGTAACTATCGGTCTTGTGTTGAGGGGGTGGGGGAGGGCGCCAACTGTACACACCATGAACAATTCTCTTTGCAATAAAAGGAAAGGACACTACAGTAGTTGACAACTCAAAAATTAATGTGGTGATGCAAGTTGGTAATTGTTTAGATCTACAGCGAGTTGAAATAAGTGGGGAAGTTTTTCAAACGGAGTACATGTTCTTGGTGGTGGAGCCGCTCTTACTGGACGTGTCGTCGTGTGACTGGTAGCCAATCAGGGCTTTGATGGGGAGGTTCAGACGCTCTTTGTAGACTTGCCTGTGGAAAGACAAGAAAGCTGTGTGAAGACTTCTTGTCGCCACCTAGTGGTCACTTTACAGCCGGCAAACCGATCTCCTCCACTCACCCTATCGTCATGATGGCGTCCCTGTTTTGGCAGTTGCTCGTCCAGATGGCTATTTTGTCACCTTTGGGTCTGACGTTGACCACGGCTCCACACACGTCTTCACTGGCCTCATCGAATGACTCGCCAACTAAACACAGGAGCTGCAAAACACACAAAACATGACACCACATGTAAGTTGTTTCCGACAGCGCAGATTAATTGTTTGCGCAGAGGGAAAGTGAGAACCCTTATCCTCACCGTTTCCATCCAGTAGCGGTCGAGATCATTGTGTCTCTGTTGTTTATTGAGAGTCATCAGCCATCGACCCCCCAGTTTGTTCCTGTCATCCTCCCACATCGGCTTAATACCATCCTGGAAGACAAAATGAGAGCAGCTACTTCATTAATAATGACACTACAATAATTCGTTTAACTGAACGAAGAACAAGCTGTTCTTTACAGATAAAACAGAAATTAATGAAAAAGGAGGCCTTACCTTAAATAAGCAATAATCGCAGCCAAAGCCAAGTTTGCTTGGCTGCTGTATGTGGTTGTATAATCTGTAAGAAACACATTTCAAATCAAAAGTGTTAGTACAAGCTTCAGCTTCCACAGTTCAGTTCATTAATGGAGCAGAGAAAAACACACTAGTCACTTTTATTCCACTAATAATCAGAGTAAAAACCCCTCATGTAACCACCTCTAATAGAAAAGAGTTGATTGATGTGACCGAACTGGAAGACATTTTCATTTAGATTGAGAGGGATGACTAAATGATTGATAATCTGTGGAATAGAAAAATATTAGCACCTGACAAACATGTACAAGCCTGATCTGATCATTTCTCTCCATGTGGAACAAACACATTCTTTCAGCTCATGTTTGCCCCACGTTGGGTAAATGTCAGGAGGATAATAGGCAGTTTATACAGCGACAGCCCAGACCGTAACGCACAAGTTGACGTGCACCTCCCCAGAAATGTAACTACGCGCCACGGCGACGCAGACTACAAGAGCTGTGACTGGTCCGCTCGCTAGTAGCGTGATTTTTTTAACTGATTGTTTTGGATCAATAAATATTGAACACATGAAGGAAAGGTTAACTGAGGAGGTTTGAAATTAAAAACATTTGTATGACTCGCCTTCGGCTAAAGTTTCAGTTGCCATAGATGAATGCGAAGCAGGAAATAAAAATGAAGTGGCGTTTTTACAGAGTGAGGCAGACTGACGAGTGCACAAGTATAAATGGCTCGCACCGGCGTAGGCTACGTGCATAGGTTACAGCGTTTATGTCCCGCAGTACTCTAAATGAGCCTTAAGAGACATGAAGGGGGTAAACCAGAAATGGTCTGTGGCTGAGACAGGTGAAAATTGTTGAAAGCAGCACTGTTGAAAGTGTCAGTTCATCTTGGTTATTTTCTTCCAGTGACATGGATTCAGTGTTGTCAGTAAAGCTGGACAAAGACTCTTTGTTATATTTCTGGTAGATGTGACACTTCACAGGGGTGAATATATACCTATGTGTCTGTTAAGCTGGAGTCTCTAATGAGAATTATTTCCATCAGGTGGAAGAAATATTATAGACAGACATATAGATACTAGATAAATAATGAAACTGCTATCCATCACAGAATTAGTGGAGGACACTTACGCCCAAAAGTCCTCCACTGTGTCAAACTTGGAAATGAGACGCAGGTTCTCTGTCCAGCTTTTGCTCTTGTCGTTTTTGAAATACCACAGGGCCCATCTGAGAGAGAGAGAGAGAGACAGAAAGAGAGGAAAAGACAACAATCAAAACCCTCTGTTTTCACAGGACAGTGGACGGATGTAATGAGGACAAAGACAGGGAATTGCATTCATTTGACAAAAAAAACAAAAAAAAATAGATACCTTAACACACCAAATTTCTGAACTCATTAGACTGAAGGTTTTCTAAAAAGACACTTAATCTATGTTGGATGAAAACAAAGAGCTTGTTACAAAGGCATGTGTTTCAATGTAAAAGAACAGAGAAGGCCGGCCATCAGCGGCCACTACAAATGCAGCCTTTGTTTACGACGGGTCCTGTTATTCTTTCATCTATTCCCAGGAGGGGCGGGGCTAGCTTGTGATGGATGAGGGCAGTGAGAGGACATCAGCCGAACCC
>JASGAT010345335.1:26605-40113 GCA_030220025.1 Chelon auratus | reverse complement strand
GTACAGCTGTAGCACCGACCACAGCCGTGTGCCGTAAACACAGATGCAAGCTCTGCACAAAGAGGCCCAGAACCGTATTTATATCACATCTACTCCACTGACACGAATCACACAACCCTGGGGGAGATGAGACACAGGCCCGAGTCCTCTGGTGAACCCACACATGCTACATGGCTACTTGCCTACTCGCAGCATGTAAATAAATCTGTCAACCAAATAATTTTAGCATATGACACTAAATCCATTCAGACTAATAAGACTAAACCAACAATCCTTTAAAATCTTAACCCAGTTAACCTGTTTTCCCAGATGTGGGTGGAGGATTAGATTACTAAAGCGAGTTGCTCTTGGAATTAAAGGCATCACAAGTGAAGAGGCTAAACAAGGATCAAGAGAGAAGCTCAAGGAAGCACTTACTGTATGTTATTAATGGAGGTTGAGAAACATTTAATGAATGAAGAATGCTGAGAGGACTAAAGATGACACGCTCAAACGAGTAAAACAAACAGATAAGTGGACGTTTCTGTTTGTTAAGACACTTAAAAGACACATACTGCGGTTAAAATGTGATCTTCTCAATACCCATAGGGGGTTTAATATTTAGAGCTGTAGTCTCTTGGATGACCGGTTGGTCCGTATGCTGTAATATTGACCACATTCTGTCATTTTCATGAGGAGAAACACTAAAGACGCAAAAGACATCTAATCTTATAAGGACTTGTCCATTATATTTGGACAGACTACTTTGGGGAAAACGTATTTAACGTATTAACTGCAGTAACAGACACCAAGTCAAAGAATTTACCTGCATGGCTGTATTTTAGAAAAAACAGATTAGGGTTAAGGGTAAACTTTTCACTCTGCATATTAAAGTGAACAAAGAAAGATGGCGCGGCATCTACAAACGTATGCAGCATCTGTTTCTAATATATTTAGGAGAGTTTTTTTCCTCCTGTGAACAACGGACTTGTGGAAGAGTATGTACAATTAATATTAATATTTCTGTAATACTGGTCAGCTGGGACCAGTATTACAATTTTAAGCCTGATATTAGCTTGCAGGTCTGCAATTATCTGTACTCATGTAAATGTCAACGAATAACAAGAAACTGCAGTACAGACGGTTTGCTTGAAAAAAACGTAGTATCTGATATAAAGTTATTGAATACTCACTAAAACAATTGCATTCAGTATCCACCTTAAAATTATTAAATCGCGAAGGCTATAAGTGTAGGTATATCGTCCATGCACCTTCAACCAAAGAGCAGGCATAACATAAGTTCCTGACAGCGTAAACAATATCGGCGTTTCCATTTTTAGCTCGTCTGCCAGAATATACAGCACAAAGACCCATTTGCCACAGCAGGTTTTGAGTTTTCAGAAACTGAATGTGTGCGTTTTGCTACTTTCAGACAGCTGGTTGCTTCCCTTAATGCCAGCGCCGTATGAAAATCATGTTCCCTGACTAGAAACTTGAAAGCGGCCATCATGTCTACTTATGTTACAGTAATAGAGCCGTGCAGCCTGTGCAAAAAATGATCTCTGGATTTTCCTCCACAGGCAAGCAAACTGTAAAGAGTGATGTAAAGTGAGGCACAAACACTTGACAAAATAAAAGTAGCTGACTTTGACTTTGCAGGTTGATCTCCAGTTATTACTAAACAAGCATTAATCGATAATCTTTTTGGCCGCTAACTCGTGCTGCAGGAATTGTGACATTGACACAAGCTCCGACATACATTAATTACTAAAGAATATTTGCCCACAAATTCCAAATAACTCAACAGGACTTCCTAACAGTGAAAAACAGCTGGTGAAACGAGTCAGTGAAGCAAGACAGAAGTGACAACACTTAGCCCTTCAACCGAGACTTCCACCATTGGCAGTGCTAACAAACCTGACCACAATGTGTTCAGATAAAATCTGAATGACAGGATGATGTGGGCCGAGCTAAAGCAGCAGCTGTGGACAACCTTGACCCACGAGGCTGGGCTGAAAAAGCGGAATGGTCTAGAAGTGACTTACTAGGGGACTATTCAGCATTCTCCAAACTGACTGTAGAAAGCTCCTGAATGGCTCGTAACCGCCACAGAACTACGATAGCACGTCTAAAAGGACAATAGTGAGTAACAATTGCAGCACAAGCATACAGAGCAGGAAGCAGATTTCTTCTCCTTCACCTCTGGTTTAACCTAACCCCGCAGGCCACTGTATAATTCCACTATAAATGATTTACAAGAGTTATTTTCAAAATGTGACACATCTCAATAAATTGTTTAAAAGCACGTTTGCGAGTTAACACCCAATCTTCGTAGTAATGCAGGGTGTATCATTACAAGCAGCACAACCTGCCCAAAGGAGGAGTATGGATAATTTAAAATTTCACAATAGAGACAGAAATTGCAAAATCAGCAGATGACCTTTGTGGGTGAGGTCAAATAGTCAAAAACCTAATTTATTAATCAAACAGTTTGCTCAATAACTCTACCAAAAGTTAAATAAATGTGCTGCTAACATTGACCGTTGACAATCCAGTGCAGAGGACATTTCTTTAGCTTTATTTTTTTTTTTCGTAAAAGAACAATGGAGTCTTTGAAATGGTACGGAGCACGGCCTGTGTTATCCAAGATTATACTGTCCCTCAATGTCCGTCAGGTTGCAACTGTGACATGTGTGTCAGGCAGAGGTTTTTGGGGAGGTGAGTTCAAGCATTTGATGCAAAATGCAATTAAATCGACTCTGTAAGCTTGGTTAATGTATTTGTTTGAAATGGATTTTTCATTCATGGATTGTTTGAAGAAAAGTTAAAAAGATTAATGGGGAAATTTCTGTTAATATTTAGTGGTTAAAGGTTTAACTAACTGCTCAGATTATAGTCAATGGATTGATTTAAAAAAAACAAAAAAAAAACACACTGTCGTACACAGCGGTTGGCTTATTCTCACCTGTACTGCAAAGGGTGTTTGATATACTGCTCAGGATTCGCAACAACCTGACTTTCAGTCGGTTGATCTTCAGTTTCAGGTGCTTTCTGAGGAGACAAAAGACATCACACGCATCGGTTGAATACAAAAGACTCATTTAAATGATCGGCTTATTGTCAGCTTCATCCCTGCATGTCCACTGACCGGCATCATGAATTAACATCAAGATTTCATGTAGGTGGGACATGTTTAATATGTTTTACCACTGAGACAAGAAGCTAGATGTGACATTATAGTTAAATTAAGTCTTCTCCTGACATTTAAGTCATTAGTATATGTAGGTAACAGCTTCCTAAACCCTATATAACAGGCTGAATTATCTAAACTAGAGCCTAGCTGACAGGCTATTACACCTACATCACAGATAGCTTCCACACACACCATTTAATAGTCACTTTTAAGCGAAATATAATGCAAGTATTAATTTTAAAGCAGTCTATTAGCTCTATAACGTCAACATTTAAACCATTACACGTAGCAGCTCGCAGAAAAAAAATGCTAGCTTTGGGTTGAAACAATAAAAAAACCCGACAAATTAAAGCTAACTTTACAGTTAACGTTTGCTAGCACTAGTTTTAGCAGACGTGCTAGGCTAGCTACAGGCTAAATACACACGTGTCCAGATTGTCATAAAACCCATCAATAATATAATGGCGTGGGCATTTAAAGCTGGTGGTAATTGCTTAAAATCATCGCACCACGTTGAGTCTAATATCGAGGAGGATTAAAACAAATCGTTGATTGGAGTTTGAATGAACGACGTCCAGTCATTCAGTCCCTCCCTGCCAACAAAGTCAGGCAATGCCTTATCCATCACATTGCTTGTGCATGCTAACGCTAATCCACGCGAACATCTGCCGGCGGAAACACAATCATTTCACCGGAACACTCGGTCCGTTTCAAAGGAGTGGTATTATGTTAAAAGGTCACGAGAAAAAACCGAAGGTGTAGCTAGTCTTTTGGAGCAAACTGGCCGATTTTTTAAAGCTAGCTCTTGTGTCTCTTACCGGCTCCGATGTCGCCATCTTGACGGTAGAAACGATCTGCCCGTTCGGCGCTTCTGCGTCACTCCAACCACTCACACTCCTACGGAGGCCGCCTCGGTCCATTTAAAAGCGAATGGCTTAAAACGCGCAGGCTTCCCCTTGAGAAATAACACAAACAAACTTTTTTTAGATCTTGTAAACCACACAGAGTGTATGATTTGAGATCAACCAGAAGCCAGTGTTTGGTTGATAGCATCAGGCTGATTGTGTAATAAATAAAGGATTATCGTACCTTATCCTATAATTAAAATAATAAATGGGATCAAATGCCACTGAATCATCAGGCTTTCTGTACTGGAGATTACAAGGTTCATACACAACACAATTAATCCAGTCAGGCTTTTACAAATACATCATTAAAGTGCTGTACTTGATTAAAATACAGAGGTGAAATGTGAGTGGTTCTTTTGTTTGTCTTGTTTATTTAAAGCCTTGATTGCAAATAGTGATATAATAGCTAATAATAATAACCTGACAACATACACCATTATTTGCAGACTGATGACTGCTCACCTGGAAGTGTTTCCATTGTCGTCTGTGCTATGTGCACTGCGTCTATGTTGGTGTTGTTAAATTGACGTTTTCTTAATTTGCTTGCTTTTTTTTTTTTGTTTTTTTTTTGTCTATTTGCACGTGTTTGTTTGAGTTGCCGTGCACTTGTCCATTTATTAGCTGTAGTACACGGCATTAGGCTCAGGCTGGAGTTATGTTAATATAGGCAGGCTGAGATTCATGTAAAATGTACTAGATAAATAAATAAAGTTGTAACTTGTCCTCTTACACCCTCAAAATGGCATGATGTGATGCTTTAAATGCATTCTTCTCCTAAAGTACTCAGAGTTTCAATACGTGACTACACAAATAAATACCAAAGTCATTTTACATTGTTATTTAGTACACATCGATTCACTGAAGTCTTTGATGAGAAGTAAATGTTGGATTTTTCAACCTTGCCACTCTTACCATACTTCTTCCACTTTATTTCTGCCGCCCTCAATAGAGGAAGGCACATTTTAGTCTAAAATCAAAAGCTTGGGTACTCAGATCTTACACCATGCCCCAAACACGCAGCTAGGTCACATGTGGTCTGCTGGATGACCACATGTGACAATGACACCTGATGATAGTCACGAGGATCTCCAGTGTGCTGTCTGTGACACTGTGGCACTGGCACTTTTGATTCTCTAATTTCCAAGAACAACCAGTAAATGTGGAGAGCAGGGTTACGTAATTTATGTGGTTAAATCCAATTTTGAAAACCTAACTTCAGTATTCTGTCTTGGAGACAACCAAAGTGTCACTTCCTTATTTAACAGGGCACAGCTGTAGTTTACTTCATAATGTGCAGAAAATGGAGATGTTCATGAATGATTGTTTGCATGATCCGTGAAGGTGTTACATCCTTCTGCACCCGCAGTGGCCTTGCAGTGGCAGTGTAAGTGTGTTTGGGGGGTACATGGACTTGGTTGCCTGAAGCCGCCACACCTATGAAGGTGTAGATAACACTAGTGTTCGGAAAGTCCTGCAGAAATCGTTCTCTGCTGGTTTAAGAGAATTAAACTTTATTTTTCTGGTGTCTAGTCACTTTATGTTGCAGGATCATGAACACAAACAATGGATGAGTTTCCTCCTCTGTAATACTTTGTCAGACGTACAGAGAAAGTCACAACAAGGATAATCTTAGAGGTTCTTAAGGGTTTTTTACTTGAATGACATTCAGCTACCCTGAGTTTCCCACCTTGTTTCCAGATTGCAAATCCAATCTGCATGTCTCATTAGACCAATCCAATTAGACAATTGCTTTATTGTCTAAACCTGTTCTCTATGGAGAGAACGTGAGAACATACAGGTTGACCCCCAGCCAAATTGTCTTTACCTCAGAAACAACTTGGAAGGATGCTGAGAGAGCCGCCTGGACCTTTGTCAGTCACTGCAGACGGGTTCTTGAACCTATAAATGACATTTCACAGAGTGGACACCAACTTCAGCAAAGCTGCTCATCACCGCTAATGAGATGGAAACGGTGCCAGCAAAACCGTGGCACCATATCTGACAACTGGGGTGCAGGACGAGTAAAGGGATATGCTCTGTCCTCCTGCTCACTGCCATCTTCATCCATTCCATCTTATTGATATTATTCACCGTACCAATTGCATTCATTGTGTGCTACTGTGAGCTTTTATTGTATATATTGCATTTTATTGTGTATAGCTGCTATAGTTTTTTAATCTTCATGCTGCTATAGTTTCTATTTTTATTGCTTCCGAACCAAAGAACTGCCAAACTGTATTTCGCTGTTTTTCACCGGACATTGATAATAAAACTTAATCTTAGTCTTACATCACCAATTCTACGGAGGTTGCAAAGAGGATGAAAGGAGCTTCTGAAAACCTTACTGATGGACACAACGGCTGACACGCAACTGCCAGAAAGGTAACCAATGAGAGGTTTTATATTTGTGTTCATCGTCATCATGGTGTGGACACAACAAATCCAGTAGCACCAAGTCTGTTTCGGAGATGCTGGGAGCCATGATTGCTTTTACTTGAAAAGAAAAAGAAAAAGAGTTAGTTTGTTTAAGAGAATCATCATTTGACCAAATAGCTACAGCTACCTGCTGCACGATGCTGAACTGGCTGCATTTACAAATCTCTCTTCGACCTTTAAAGCCCCCAGAACTGCAGCTTTACAGAGTTGGATCGCAGTGAACGTGATGCTCACCGGCCAAGGGATCATGGACTGACTGTTGCAATAACATTCCTGACATTAATGATAACGTGACTCATGATGTTTTCCACCTGAATAACTTGCTGCATGAAGAGAAGACCAGACACTCAACTCCTGAGGGATGGAGTTGATGGTTTTGGCTGAGTGTGGGTGAGTGGGTGGAAAGCCCAGATGACTGAGGTGCTGACACATATTTAAGGACTGACTCCTGTGCATTGAATCACTGTGACTGAATCAGTAGTTGGGGCATTTTTCCAGTTACCCAAGACAGATTATTTTTCTGATTTGTTGATGCTTGATTGGTAAACATACATTTAGTTCAAAGTTAATCAAGGATTACTGATTATGTTATTACACTAATGATAATCTAATGCTAGTGATATATTTTCCTCTATACACCTATCTGAACAGCATTAGTAGATTAGAGATTTGTGTAATAAACTACTATCATGTGAGAACCTAATGCTCAAAATATAATAGAAATTATTACATCTAGTAAGTAGTAGTTTGTAGTTCCTCTTCAGAACAAGCTAAACACCTTAACAATGTGAACTGCTACAATAAACTGTAGAAAAACAAGCAGTGTTTTAGTCTCAAAGTCTCAAACTTCAGTAACTGAAATATCCGAGCAGTGAGTCATGCAGCGGTTGTGGGAAATCCAGAGTGAAAAAAGGGAGAGGCAATCATGATCAGGTCCAAAATATAAATATGACTTTATTTCACAATCCCAAAAGAGATCAGCCATCCATAAAAGGAATGCTAAATTTAGTCTCTTCTCAAGTCTAAACTGGATATACTTTCAGCAACGTACAGTAATTCAGTTTCAAAATAAGCAAGATCACCCATTGTCTAAACACCATTAACAATACAGTAAAAACAATGTGGTTCACATACATATTTACACATTTTCTACTAAGAAAAGTTGTTTTTTTTTTCTGTTTTTGAATGCTGGTGCTCGTTAACTCCTTGTTGGTACAAAAATGTTCAGTGAGGACTGAGAACGTCGCCCGCGGTAAATCGAAAAAGAAACATTGACGACTGTAATTTAATCATTTAAAAACAGTTTACATTCATTTCTTTTGTCTGTGATTTTTGAAAGCTGGGCTATCTGTGGAAGACATCTGAGCTCTAGGTGGACATCTGCACGACAATGTGCTTTATATACTTGACAAAAATCACAATTAATGCATCTCGTTTTGTAATGAGCCGGAGAAATGATAAAACTACCTCTGTGTTGAATCATGCATCTCATCAGTGAGTGCTGAGTTTAATAAAAAAAAAAAAAGAAGCACCATGCTATCGCCGTTATATAAGTATATAACCAGGTTAAGTCAATGCATGTACCTTGCCATGTTCTGTTAGCACCAAAAGCAAGTTTAAGTGTGTAAAAAACTAAACTAAAATGAGCCTACAGGAAATGTTATGTATGCCATCAGTGTTAGTGTGAATATCAGTGAAAGGTCTCTATTGGTTGTGCTAAAAATGAAGAGCTTCTCTTTCATGGGTTAAAATCCTGATTATTCACTAGGAGCTGACACCAACCCCTTTATTCGGACCCTGTAAACAAAGTCGAGCACCTGAAAATCACCTTAGGCAAATCGTCTGAGTGGGATCTGATGTTTTAAGTGGTTTTACGATAAGAGCATAGAGGAGGTATCAGAAGATAGAGTTTGATTATTCAGCAGTGTCGAACACAGTTTCGTATTCAAATCCAGGGTATGTGCTGGTAATATTCGGTGGACATATCTGACACTTTTTTTTTTGACACACACAAAAAAAAGAAAAGATCTCATTAGCACCATTATAACGCACAGTAAGCTTTTGAGTTCCTATAATCACGCTTGTTCCCTATGTGAGACTTTTGTATTCCTTTTCCAGAAGCTGAAAATAAGTGTCAATATTGATAAGCACGTCACCGATGCTGCGTTTCATGATTCCTCATTACACTAATTTCATTAGATATGCACGTCCATTAGCAATCAAAAGAACGGGAAATACTGTAAAAAGAAAAACGGGGTTCATGCTAAACTGTCATATATATCTCTGTCTGTACAAACATATTCAGGCTTATGGACTGGGACCGTTTTCAAGTTAAGTTTAGGAAAATAAAAAAAGTGCTTCTTAATATGCCATACATATCTGTGAATAAAAGACAAACCATCCAAATGTAGAGAAAATAAACAAAACAACAAACCAAAGAAGTAAATTTCTTTCCTCAGCCGCCGCCGACAGAGGCAGCAGAAGGAAAAGCACAATGCTACATGTGACAATCTGTAGTAAATATATGCACACTATTAGTCTTGTTTCCTACATTATGTGATGTCTGCTTAAGAGAGATTACAGTGAGAATGGCACCGATGTAAAAGCCATCAAGGTTCGCCTCATGAAAAGAGAACTACTGGCTGAAATAAAACGTGAAGTCCTAAAATAAACTCTGAGCGTCAACACATAATGCAGGATATCATAGAAATCTTGCAGTAAACAGGCGTAACACCAGAAATTAAATAGAAATCGTTATGATCAGAATAAATAATCACATCTTTTTTTTTTTTGTTCTTAATCCTGTATATAAAACCAGTTTAAAAACGTCTTAAAATGCTTCAAAGCACCTTCTCTTTACAATAAAAACCGACACCGAGACTCACAGTTAAAAAGCCGACACACTTTGGTCTTCCTCGTCCCCCTTGAAGGCAGACACGAGGAAGGACAAAGTGAACAGATATTAGAAAAGCACAATGAAAACGACATAAAAATGAGAGTAGCAGTTTGAAGTTGCTTGAGGTAAGGCAGAAGCACAGGGTGTGGGAGTTTTCTGTGTGTTTGGGTGTAAAACATGTCGACTAAGTCCAGCGATTGTAAGGTCCTGTCACTTGGGTAAGAGCGTACGGGGACACGGTGATGACACCATCCCTGGGGAGAGTACTTGTCTGACGTGTGGGGACATTCATAATCCTCCTTGTCTCCTCTGCCTCCTCACCCATTTCCTCCTCTCCCTCCGCCCCTCCCGCACCTTGGCCGCTCCCCCCGCCCTCCATCCTCAGTCTCTCAGCCTCCTCCTCCCGTTCCCGTTCTCGCTTGGCCATTTTGGCGTCCCACATAGCCATCCCGTGGCCCGGCTCATTCAGGGACTTGTGCTGGTAGAAGACCAGAGAGATGCGAGTGGGGTGGCTGCGATTCGGCCTGAGGATAGGGGTGGTGGCGTGGAGCTCACGGCGCGCGCACTCGATTAGGATGGAGCCGTGTGACGGTGCCACGGCCACGCCACCTATATCGTGGTCCAGGAAGTTGTGCTCGCTGTCTGACCACACCTCCTCCTGTTTAACTTCCTCTGGTTCAGGGGGTGCAGTTTGTGTGGGGTGAGGGAGAGCTGTGACCAAAGGGAGATCATGGCCTCTGACCTCTCCTGCGACATCTCCTGCAGCCCGGTGGAGTCCATTGAGCCTGCTGAAGAGCCCCTCGGAGGTAGGTCTGGGGGAGAATGAGGAAGGAGGAGGAGGAGGAGGAGGAGGAGGAGGAGGAGGAGGAGCACTCCCGCAGGAGGAGAGTCTGCTCTGAGGAGAACAGTGCACCTCACTGGGCTCAGCTTTGAAAGGACTGGGGTAATCAGCAAAGGTGTTATCTGGAGGTATACGTTCTGATGGAGCGCTCTGGCCACCAGGAGCTGGAGAGTAGCCATTCATGATGTCACTCTTATAACTGAGAGCTGAGCCGTTCTGTCCAAACTGGAGGCCATGATGACCGGGGGAGATGACCTCCATCTGTGGGGTAAAGCCTGCACCCGGACTGGGG
This sequence comes from Chelon auratus, assembly GCA_030220025.1. Lineage (NCBI taxonomy): Eukaryota > Metazoa > Chordata > Actinopteri > Mugiliformes > Mugilidae > Chelon > Chelon auratus. The sequence continues at coordinate 29,568 of JASGAT010345335.1, read as the reverse complement.
TAGCTGCCGGTGCTCTGTCTGTAAGTGCTAGCTTGATTCCTCTCCGGTATGTACCTTCCATCACTGGCAGGTCCGGGTGGTAGCCTGTAAGAGCCGTAGTAGGCCTGTGGCTCTGTTTGTAGAAGACACATATTTTAATTGTACTTGCATCACAAAACATTTGTAGAAATTTACTGACAGTTTATTAAACACTACTCGAGCAGAGATGCGAATGTGCTACCTTTGTTGGGGGTTTCGGCTTTCACTTTCCCAGGAGTTAGAGGAGTCAGCCCCATCTTTTTCTCCATTTTCTCGGCTTGAGCCTTCAGACGAGCTTCTTGCCTTATCTTGCGGGCTGATTTTACCGGCTCAGCCAGTAGACGCACCTACAAAGTAAAATGTAACACTTGTAAAAGCTATAGTTACACATAAACAACCTTGCTGAACAAGTTCACACAATGCTGTTTAAGCTTATCAGTGCACCCCTCTGTTTTACAAACATGTTCTCCGTGGTAACATTCCTGTGATTCCCAGATTCCCAACATCTTTAATGACAACCAACAATGATTGAGGGGTTATAAATGTAACTTGGGTTCTGTGAAATCGAAGAGCATGGTGAAGAAAAGCATCTGACGGTCCAGATAAAAAAGAAACTTGGCCGATTACCCGAGAGGACAATCACGTATTACCACCAGTGTGGCTCATTTCTTATTTCAGATCATTAAAAAAAGAGAAGGGAGTTAGAGATTGCTGCCTCTTCTCATCTTACAAAAACTGTTTATGTAATACTCTCACTGCCAGAGGGAGGAGACAAAAGTTCCACACTGTAGCTTTAATAACTCTTTTGCAACAAAAGATGTGAATCACTAACAAAACAAACATGATTACACGCAGCAAACGCCGCATTCCTGTCAACTCACCTCTCGGGGAAAGGAAGACAGAACTTGCAGAGCGCCACTCTGCATCTTGGCCCACTGTCCCTCAACCCGGCCAAACTCATCCCTTTCAGAGATCTTGTAAAGCGGCAGCACATGGAGCTGCTCATCTTCCGGTATGTTACGCACTGCTCGGTTATCTTCCTTGGTTAAAGTGCAAACCTGAAAAGTCGAGTTGTTCAACAATATCTGATCAACACCTGAAAAGACTGACCCAATAACTAAAACCTGATGAAACAGACTGGGCCTGTGTCACCCTCTTACCACAGTGCTGCCGTTATTCATGTTGCTAGTGTCCTTGTGAGCGTGAGCACAGAAATCCACGCAGGCTGTGACCCCAGAGAAAGGACGTCCCTCCCTCCTGCCCAGCCGGCAGTCCTCCCCTGCTGCCTCATTTTCCACCTGTGAGAGGTGAAAGCACAAGACAAGAAAGAGTTGGGTTTGTGCTGGAGACTATAAAAGACCCAAGAAAAGTCCTTTTGTATGCGAAAGCACACATTTTCAGTCTGGACGGTTACAAACTCAAAACTTCACATAGTTTAATTAAAAGCAAAATGCATAAATCCGTAGAAAAAACTGTGATAGAGGAGAAAGGCAGCACTATAACATGACATCATGTCTATAAATAGTAGTCGAGGGCAGCTGAGGAATATCAAAGGTGCTAAATGTTTCCTACCTGGTTCTGGAAAGCCTCAGGAGCCAGTCTTTTGTAGAGAGGTGCGAGTTCAGAGGCGAGACCTTGTAGGTTGTTCTCTATCTTCTCCTCCTAAAAGTAACAGATTGAACACAATCGCTTTAAACATCTTGTTTTAAAATGTAGTTTACTTCAAACAGTTTATGCAAGTGATTGTAATTTTTAATACTAGCCACTAGGAGGCAAAAAAATAGATCAGATGAGCTAAGTCTGCCTTGATGACGAATAAAATGAGATTCAACCATATTGTAAGGAGAGTCCACATTGACTGCACAAAAAAAAAACACCAGGAGAAACCAACAAGAGAGACAATAGTAGATGATTTTCTTTAGGATTTGCGAAAACCGAGCTGCTGTCTCTCTCTTTGTTGCTATAAATAAACACAATCCCTCACCTCCTCCCGGTAGTCTCCAAGCAGGCGAAACTTGCGGGGCACTTTGCTGCGGGCAAACTTACATCCATTGAAGTACATGCTCCAGGAGCAGCCAAAGGAAAAAGAAGCTCCGCAGGTGTCCGGGTCCAAACCCTGACACGCACATGTGCGGCTGTGCAAAAGAAGTGGAGGGAGAAGAATTAAAAAAAAAAAAAAAAAAACTAAAAAAAAAAAAGTAGGGTGCAAGAACAGTCATTGAAAACACAAAGAAAGAGGCGCTCACTCTTCGTTGAGGGCACAGCGGCGGCTGGTGGGGGAGCCGTATTTAAAGAGGGTGTCCGTGAGGTCCTGGTAGAGGTGGTCCGCCACCGTCCGAGGGATTCCCTCCCACGCCAGGATGAGGATCACCAACACGGCCGTGTCACAGCGGTGCCCTGGTCTTTGGCGGACCAGACACAGCAGCTTCTCCTCTTCGCTGCCGCGCCGGACCACCTGTCACACGATTTCGTACAGACAGAAAACAAGTGTGCAGATGACTGACAGATGAACGACAACATCGCAACACAGACAAATACAGCAAAGTATTTTTTTAAACAACATCACAAATATCCCACTGAGTTAGAATCACTCTCACTGATCAGCCAAGCCACCGGACCACACCGAACACTGGTGTTAACGAACGGTTTTAAAAGGGCTATGTTTTGGTCTTTATGATACAATGGGAACCAGTTAATAATCATAATAAATAAGTATTCCTTTTAAGTGCTCATTTTGGATCTTTTCACATGACAGCGCACAAAAAAAAGTTTATAACTATGCTAAATAAAGCTAAAAAAAAGCAATAACAAATTGTTCCCATGACACTTTGTATCACGAGAACACGTCTTCTTCCGGCTAGCAACCCTAGAGTTGTTGCTGCGTACATATTTAAATCAAGACAGACGCCTTCTCACAAACAAACAATGTGCTGTTCCCGAAAGAC
>JASGAT010345335.1:4477-26600 GCA_030220025.1 Chelon auratus | reverse complement strand
AAAAAAAAAAAAAGAAAAAAAAAAGAAGCGAGAAGCGAAACCCCAACAGCACTTGAGAAACGAGTCATGGCTGCTAGCGATGGACACAGAAAACAAATGCGCACGGGGAAAGCACCTGTGGCTTAAGCCGCCCTCGTCGAGCGAATCGATAACGGCCTTGGTGAGTCAGTTTTTAATATTATATTTTTCCATGCGATTAATATACAAATGCCTGAAATAAAGCACAGATGTGATCACAATAAACGTTTGTCGTGCCCGTGATCCAAAATATACTGCGGTGGACTCGGCTTCAATATACAGCAGACACATTCAGGACATTCAGGACGATCAGGAGAGCATGAACACAACACACTAACCACTTACCCATTTAGCTATTGGACACCCCTGGGAGCTCTTGCCTTCTTTCCCAGTGTAAACAACAACTTCCACTCTTACTGCATTCCCTTTGGCACCGTACCTGTGATTCACACACACACACACACACAAGATATAATACATCTCAGCTACTGACAACAGTAACAAGTGTTTATTATTATTTAAACTTGACAAAAAAACATTAATAAACATTTGTAGCCACGGTTGTAATCAATAAACTGGGCAGACTGTCGTTTTGTCAAGTAGTCCACACTACTCCAGACCAGTGATGCTGTAGAAACACTAAATTAAATAATGTCTATCCACTGAAAACTGCTGAATTTGAATTTTTCGGTTAAGAGTGGCTGTCACATGGACGCTGACAGACCACAAGTTGTTTCAAACAAGCTGTCATCTTGGTTTACAGGCCCCTCGTCTCAGCTCTAGGGGTTTCCTGTTTGAGCATGCTGTGTGTGTGTGTGTGTGTGTTTAGAGAGACAGCCTGAACCTTTTCAGCAACGCTTCCTTTTAATGACAGAGTGGCTGTGACCCCGCCCCATTCCACGAAGCCTGTGGCTGACTCGTAGGCTTTGGTTGTAAACACACCCACACAGTGTAAATAACGCTGCCTGGAGTTACTCTACCTGTTCTCCATCAACTCCCTCACTGCAGTTACACTGGGTCCTGCCCCAAGGTGAGTGTAGTAAGGGCCTTCCTCCTTTTCAATGACTTGGTCTGTGGAAAACACAAAAATTAATGTTAATTAAAGCACAATGACCCGATCAGAGACTACAGTTCTATAAGTGCCGCTAATATATTGATTTACTTAGCGGTCAGCAACTAGCAAGTACGCATTTCAAGACCAAATACTCCATAATGGGTCAACGAGGACCCCAAAGCCTCCTCTACATAAGGCAGAGAAATGCAGCCTTCTTTTGCTTGAACTGGTCACTGAATTATGAAATATCTTGTGTTTATATCAGAGAGAAACGGAAAATGAGAGTGAGTTTCAGGTCAAAGTGCTGCAGTCTTACTCGAAAGCAAACTTTGATAGGAGACCTAGTTACAAAGTGGAACACATCCAATGTGACACACATGCAGACGCTACACACTTTTCTCATGATCCGACTCACCCACGCATTGACAGGATGGAAGATCAGCCAGTTTTTTGGAAGGTGTATTAAGCAGGTTCTTGGTCGGGGTATCCAGAAAACTCATGGGAGACTCCAGAAAGCTGTTGACGCTGTTCTTGGATGGAGTCGACTCTGCAGAGTGGCTCTGAACCCCATCGGTAGCCGTGGACAGGATAGTGACGGGTCCTGACCTTTCCAGCTTGTAGTAACCCTGCTGGCTTGGCGGAGGGGACTGACGACCCTCGGAGAAGCCGTTAGCCAGACCATGGTGCCCAGTGGTATGGTTGAGAAAAGCGGGTTTGACTGGGCTGGTGTTAGGATCAGCCCCGTGCGGCAAGCCACCATAGGGCTGCGATACCTGAGATAACAAATGCCTTTCACACTCCTCTGGTCCTGCGGCATAACCGTTGCATGGGTTGTGTTGGTGAAGTGGACCATTAGAAAGGGACCATGGCTGGTTTTCGGGACCAGGAGTGTGATTGAAGCTTTTGTTGTAGTTCTGAGTCTGCTGCCCTAAGAGGGTTGCATTGTGATGGATGAGTTGCCTCCTTTCCTCTTGAGCCTCAGCCAAGTATCTCTTCAGATCAATTTGAGCCTCTGGCAGGAATAGGTTCTTCTTGTGATGAAGGCCAGACTTTCCCTGCAGGAGAGTCTTCTGGCCTCTGCTTTTGTGCGGCGTTTCTCCGTTTGGCATACGTTTAGAGAGGGGGGTCCTGCGGTTGACTCCCTCATTTAATCCATCACTTTTTCTCTTCCTGGGCTTGGAAGGCGTAGCTTTTGTTTTTTTTACAAGGGTCTTTTTCGGAGTGGGGGGTTGCTGGGATTTGTAGTTGTATTTGATGGCCGGCACAGGGGTTCCTCTCGGAGGGTTGTTCTCTGACAGTAGGTTGTGTCTGGATTGGATGATGAAGGCCAGGTCTGCCAGCTGAGCCGCCACCTCCTCTTCGTCTCTGTTTCTCCTCACTTTACCAACCTCCCCGCCTGCGCCCCCTCCAAACCAACGCTCATGATCCTTGCTGAACTTCATGTCACTGGTGTCTTTATAGCTGCTTTCTGACTTGATGACATGAGAACCATAGCGCTGGTCTGTCCTCCTGCATGGTGCTTTATCACTGTCTGAGCTGGCCTCTAAGAGGTCCTGCAGAGACAGTTTGGTGTTAGAGCTCCAATCCCGGGAACGCTGGATGACATTCCCTTGTCTGGCCACAGGGGGGTGTATGACTGACGTCTGGTGTAGTGGTGAGCTGATGACCGATACTTTGTTGTAGCGGATAGCTGCTGTAGGTTTAGCTTCTTGCAGGGCTGTACTGGTATTGGAAGTTGAGAAATGTTGACTAGAAATGGGATGTTCACACCTACTTTCAGCTTTAATGGACCCTGGGGTGCTTTGAGGTATAGCTGCCAGTTGAGTCAAGGCCTCAATAGCAATAGCCTGATCAAAACTAAGATTTCTCCTCTCTGCCAAAGACTGCACACTTGGTATCAAGACATTTGGAGGAGATTCACTTTTTATGGGCTGAGGAGTCCTTTGCAGGTTAACAGGAGTGCTTTTCTGACACAAGTCATTCTTTAAGTCTTCTTTCTCTTTTTTGACAAAGTGCAAGTCTGGTGGCTCTGTTTTGATGGTGTGAAGAATGGTAGAGCGTGAGCTGAAAAGTTTTTCCTCCAGTCCCTTCCTCTCTGTGACAGAAAGACACACAACCGCCGCCAGGGTAGACAGCGGGTCTTCGCACACCTCGTCTTCATCACTCAGCTGTGTGGTGGTCTGTTCAGTGATCCACATCCACGGCTCCTCCAGTTTGATCTTCTTTAGTGGAACGGACATGTCATCTGGAGGAGTACTAGGTCCGTTCTCAGAGCTGTCTTTAGGGATTGCAGCTATTATAGTCCTCTGAGACTCTGATGTCACTGTAGTCCTTTCATAAGCAGACTTCAGATCAGAGTGTGACACACTGTTCGTATTAGCACCATTCGGTTTCTTCAGGTTCTCCACAGAACCGTTCTTAAAAGTCTCAGAACAGCGTACATGTTGGTGAAGTGCATTGCTGGTCAGCTCCAGCCTGGGCTCTCGTTTAATAAGTGCTGGCCGTCCGCCTTGGTCTGAGGCCAGGTTGTGGGTGAGTAAGTGGGTGATGGGGGGGGATTGTGTATGAGGTATGTGGCCTTCCTCCCCCTCATCTTCCTCTGCTGCCATGTGGGTGTCATCCATCTGTGCCTTGCCTTTGCCATTTACCGACCCACTTTCTGGAACCACCTGAGAAACAAACAAGAAGAGAGAGTTGACTCAACAAGCTCTGGCAGAGAACAGTGATTCAGCTTCTTCTAAACAGTCACGCCACACAGCATAACAGACTGCCTCGCAGCATGGCACGAGCATCTGCTGCAGCCACTACCAAGCCTGTGGAAAATATTATGGCATGGGAGGAATCTGCATTCTATAAATCTTGCCAAAAGTGATCTCTAAACAGAAAAAGAATAAGTTGTTCACAGCTGAGGCTTCAATCAGGGCCGCATTCCTGCCCAGGATGTGGAGTGTTGAAAGCCACAGACCCACAGGTAGCCGAGAGCCAACAAGTAAACATTTTGAGTTGAGGGCATGTGTGAAACGTGCATATACATGCTGTGTTTGAGCTGGGTTTTTAGGTATGTTTCTGTATGTTTACACACACAGCTGCCCTGCCATGTTAAACCATGTGTATTGTTAAGTGACTGATTAACCCACGTTAGGCTTTACTTGCACAAACCACTGATGACCCCTCAGCTAAGACAAATTCTGATAGCCAGGATCACCCAAAGGTCTACAATACTGACGTATTGATTGCTTCCAAAAGCCTTGCTGAAAACACAGTAACACAGACTGGCTTATAGTGTCCGAGGAAGTTTTATCAAGGCTTTGAGGAGAGTAGTTTTGCTACTACAGTAATGTAGCTACTAATAATGTAGGAGACATGCTATCTTAATAACTTAAAAGGGCGACACTTTCCTGCTAAAATATCTCTAGCTTATATACAGTATTCCTGCAACTGAATATGTGAAAGGCTTCTTTATATTTCAGCATTTGAAGAGATCAACTGAAGTCAAGCTGCTTCTTCTTTTTCAGAGCCCCCCACCACATTCAGAACAGCAGTCTGATTAAAAATGTTGCAGCGTGACAAAGATAAAAAAAAATATACCGCATCATGTGCCAAGAATCAGCTGACGAAAGTATCTTAAACTCGTTTGCAGGAGCTGCAGGATGTGAACTCGCTCTTGTGAGCTGCTGTGTGTACTTTATGTTTACGTGTGTGAGACGTATCCCATTCTCCCTCTAATGAACTGGTGTCACCGGAGGGGAGCTGGAGATTGCTTCTTTATCGCTGTTTACCTGGCGCAAACAGCCATTAAAGTCCATGACAGCCACTGTTTTAATGTGTTTTACAGCTGGAGATGTGTACTCCAAACTGACAGATTAAGAGTAAGCAGCTACAGCTCTTCAATATAAACCAGACTCCACTGAATCCACAGACCAAACAAAAAACACTTGTGTTTATCACTTGCATGTGCTCTGGTTAAATTTTTTCTCCTCATAGGGCACAAGTCAGGTTTATATTTTTACACTTTTTTTTTTTACACAGCATTTAACTACATAAAAGAGCCTCAAATATATAGAAACGTAGCTCTTCACAAAATCAACCCAAAGTTGGAGCTGGAGTTTAAAATGTTCTGATAAAATGAGCATACAGTGAAAAACAGCCTTGTGACATCCCACATGTGACGGCTGTTAAGCAAAGGCACCATTCGTAGGGGAAGAATGTGCTGAAAAACTAAGAGATGACACAGTCTTCCAGAGCTAAAAGCAATAAATTAAAGCTGAAAAGCAAAAGGTGTCAAATGCAGCACTGAGGTCTGAGAAGATTAATTAACTGTGCAACCCCCTGTATTGGGTGTTTAACGGAGATCTGCTTCTGTCAGAGAGAAATTCTTTCTGGAGGTCATTTATTAGTCATGGCGATCGGTATATTTAGTTCGAGCTGACTGATCAAAGCTGTCAAAACCACATTTCATACCAGGCACTTTAATACACGTCATGTCGTTTCCTGTCTGTGATTGCTCAATTTATTCCAGGGATTTCATTTACTTTGTAGTATTTGCGAAATCTATCAGTCTGGTAAAGCGACTGATTCTCAACCTAGACCGTGTTTCTGACACCCGAGCAGCTGCTGTGTGAATCTTGCTGCATTCATGAAAGCGTGAAAAAGCAATATGTGCACATGTGCTGTTAGGAGCACATGTGCGATTGAAGTCAACGAATAACATCTATATCATTATTATCTCTTTAGGAATGTTTTTTTTTTTCCCCCAGATGGATTGTTAAAAATACATCAAACGTGCTTTCCTAGATAGAAAACTGTTGCTCTTTGATTCTGCTGGACTGACCCTGCTGAACCTCCTGTATTTCCTTTTAGTAGAAGTTGAATTGTCGTTTGGCAATTGAGCAGTGACTATGGAGCTGTTAGTGATTAATAACATGTTGAGATCAGACAATATCCTGGAGCTGATTGATCACAGTCTTGTCACTGATGTGGCATTCCTGATCCCCTTCCAATCCACTTCCTCTTCAGTCCCTTGCACTGTCCGTGGCTGCGTTTTACTACTAAAAACTGATGCAACAAACAGGTGTAGCACAAGCTGAGGCGACTCCAGCGGCGTCAATGCACGCGCCACGTATAAACGGGGCCGCCGCAACATTCAAATTAGAAGGAGAGTGAAAAAGATGGGGCGCAGGCAGGAGAGAGAGGAGGGATACGGTGGTGTCACAATGAACTGCTTTCAATGACAAAGCAGCACTGGCCGTCTTCCAGCGCTGCACCAGACACACGTGTGTTTGAACGCATGTGTGTATGCGTGTGCGTCCATGTGTTTATGATCTGTAGCCGACATCAAAGTGCAGCCCATATTTTCAGTTATGTTACAATCAGTCTTACGATAACAAAAAGCCTAACGCAAGATGTAAATGTGGAGTCATGTGTTCTCATTTAGCCCCTGGGTCTCTGAAGAGACTCTGGGTCGGTGATGTGCTGGGGCTGTGCCTTTGTGTTGCGCTTGTTGCATCTGCTTCAAGACATCTGAAGTCACTCTCGCATGTACATACTGTTCTTACTGCAAAACTGTCTTTTTCTATTGCCTTAGATAAACATGGTCTAACTGGTGTGCGTGTCGAAGCTTTAAGAATCAACAAACCGTGTGCTAGAGTAGATAAGGCTGAGTGCTTCGCACACAAACACACGTTCAGAGACCTGCCATAGCAACATAAGTATGAGCACTTCTTGAATCCTAACAACCCCCTCTCTCTCTCTCTCTCAAGAGAGACATGGGTCTCCAAGGAGGTTTGTGGTTAGTGTGTAATCATTCGTTACTCAACAACACAACACACACACGACATGTTCATACATACACACCAACTACTACAACAAAAACAGAGACTTAATAGGCGGCGCTCGTCTTGTGCGTTCTGTGGCTAATCGCACGTTAGGACCGCCACCTCGCAACGCTCAGACAATAACACACTGAAAAAGCGGGCTTCCTTCCTGGCTCAGAGTGTAACTAGCGGTTTATGTGTGTTTCTCTGAACACGTGAGAATTTCCTTCATTCATTGAGTGAGCGTTTCCTGTCTGCGCTGAGCTCAATGTCGCAAAGTCGACTCGCTGCATAAAAACGGGTGACACGGAACGCTTTACATTGATGGCAATGAACCAAATAGACTTAAGAAGAACTCAAAGCTTAATTAACTCTTTCCGCAAAGAAAAAGAATAATATTACTATTATTACTGTAGTAAGTGTAGCCTGCTGTATTAAAGTTAGGCTTGCAGGCACTCCACTCGTCAGAAAACAGCAGGTGCAGAAATATGGCTGTCCAGAAAAGGGGAAGAAAAGAAAAGGGGAAGCAAAGGGGCTCTTCATACGGTATAATGGCTAGAAAAGACGTGCAACAGGGAAAAAGCAGAGGGGACTCTGTTACCGTGGAAACTGACCTCTTTGTTGCTGAGTTTGTTGTCACATCCTTTAAACACACCTGGAAAAGACAAGTCAAACACTCACACACACACACACACACACACAGGAGCCTAGGTCCTCAGTCATTTAGCAGGAACAATAACAACACCAGCTTCCAAATAAAGCAGCTCAGTGCAGAGAGAGAGAGACAGAGAGAGACAGCCTCTACATGAGCTCCAGTGTAGCTGACCCATCTGCAGCGAGACAATAGACACCGGGGCGAACAGTCTAGCTGCCTTTACCTTGTCTGTCCTCGGAAGAAGCCCCTCCAGTTTAGGCAGCATATCCCTAAAAGGTATTGGTGGCCATCTTGCTTTGCCGTCCTCCAGCCTCAAGAAAACGCTGGCTACAGTAGCCGTGCACAGGGCAAGCTCCCGGGTGTCATGACTGGGGTGACTGTGAGCCGCCGTAGCAAAGCGCTGCTACAGCAGACACACACGCTTGCCGCACACACACAGACGTATAGACACACACACATATGGGATGCCTTTCGCAGACGCAGACAGAGCCTCATCAGCCAATGGCGTGAGGACCTTAGCGGCTTGTAAATTATCTTCCATGCCTAGACTCTCCTAAACAAAGGATCCCCTATGTGGGCTTTTTACTCCAGCCCTACGCACAGGGATTGGAGGAAAGCTGTGGCATGGACATGCTGGATCTGGATCACAGGAAAACAACTCCCATCACCGCCGCTGAGATATTAACCCATGAGGCACTAAATTCTTTGCCCCACTGTTGTAATGATTACTCTCGTCTAATCGGTTGAGAGGCAAAAAAATAAAATCAATCCAAACTGCCCCATATCAGGAAAAATGCTAAACATTTGCAGCTCCCAGCTTATCATGTTTCTTGTAGCTTATCTTTGAGTTAGGGTTAGGGTTTGTTGGAACAAACAACAGGACTTTGGCTCAGCATTTTAAGAATTTATGGCCAAATCAAGTAACATGCCATAAGCCTGATTAGTGTTAATTTACTTTAATACAGGATGATAGGCTCCTGAGTAACATACTTTTTCTCTCAAGCAGAAGCGAACATCACATGACATTTTCCCTGGCCAGCGTGCGTTTGTGTATGTCCCCCCTCGCTCAGAGTTTAAAGGCACGCGATCCATCATATTATAAGGAAGTGTTGCAGGCGTAGGATGAAGCAAGTTGTATCATGCCCTTTAAACTGGTTACACACAGAGACATGCACATGATCTAGAAATGTGAGAGGCTGCGGCGGGAGCAGGAGAGAGGACGCGTCTCTTCCTCTAATTCATCCAGCCCCGAATCCCCTTTCCCTTTCTAAACAAACCCCTGAGGAAAACCCGATCAGTGAGGAGATGAACACAAGAAGACGGAAAGATAACAACAGAGACAGGGAAATGTTATGAGAGAGTTAAGTACTCGTCCCCTTTTAAAGGCAATCATGTGGCCAAGAGGCTGAGGTCACGCCAGGACAAGGAAACACGAAGGCAGCCGGAGTCGGTGCCTGTCGTTAACACTCGAGCAGCCAGCCTCAGCTGTGTGTTTTGATTGTGGAAGCGGAGCTCGCACGGCTCAATCCAGACACAAAACAGTAGCAAGGTAGTGTCACGATTGCGATAAACACGCTCGACAACAGAGAGACGTGACTGCACATGTACAGTACAGTCACGGTGGAAGATCCAGTCATATATTGACGGATTTATCGGCGAGCCACGTCAAAATCTAAAACACATGTCACACCGAGTCAGCCTGAATGATCGACCAATGCGGCACATGACGCGGTTTATGCTGATTCCTCATATATAACGCAGTTCATGAACATATGCATTTTCAAACAATCTTGTCTGCAACATCTTAAACGCTACGGTGCCATTTTTTTTAAAAAAAAGCGTGCATGCGTTCACAGCAAAGTCTGTTTTTTTTTTTTTTTTTATCACACGACAAAGTTCAGCAGTCGGTTAGTCAGTTAGGACTTATCACAGTCAAACTCCTGCATGGCGTGGCTTCGTCCACATGTGGTTTCAGAGCAAACCTTTTTTTCAGACCCGTTGGAACAATGCCAGACGGTGAATGGCTTTAAGCATTTATTTATGTTGAGCACGACTGCTCTCACTGTGATTCATGTTCAAAACCGGCAACATATCCCCGGCTAATAATTTAGTGCTACATCTATAAATACACCGTTAGCATAAAAACACTAAGTCATCTTTGCTCCCCTACAGTAATGATCACAAGTACAGCTGTAGACTAAAAACTACACATATGCACAGTTCATGTGAGTGCAGCGAGCTGGAGGTAACTTATATTATATATAAAAAATAATGTGGTTTTCTGACTGTCAGTCACTACAACAATATATTCTCAGCTATTTAATCCCGATATGGATTAATGACTATAGCTAGAGAAATCATACTGACTACCAATATGGACGACCTTTCAAATCTGAAATATAAATAATCAAGTTGGTGCATTAGTTCTTTTTCTGTGAGGCAATAAGTTCCTAGTTCCCATGTTTTATGTGCTAGGATTTTATTGTAAAACAAACCAAACATTACATCTGAACACTCGCTATAAGCTGTTAAATAAGAGCCTTATCAAATATAGCAAAGCGTGTATAAAAAATTAGGATTAGGGGAATTCTTACCTGGGTTGTTATGAATTAGAAATGTTCACGTCCCCATTAAAAATAAAAATCCATGTAGTAAATCATATAGTAAATGTTACTGGGTTCTTAGCGTTGCTCATTGTGACAATGACTGAGCTCTCCTCTGAATTAGCAGGTAGTCCGACAGGTTTGACATTCAGACAGCAACTACAAACCACTTTGTTAAACAGGTTACACCAAGCCAAACAATAATACGGGCCTGTGTAGCATGCACACTTACTACCTGCTGCCATGCACTGTAACTAACAACTAGCATGAACCGTTTCTGCAGTTACAAAGGTTGATAGTAACATTTGGTACTTTCAGAACCACGTGATTCATCATCTATAATGTTAATTTAAACAAATAGTTCTTCTCTGTTTATAATCTGTGTGTGTTTCCATCACAACATGATTTATAAAAACATACACAGTATAAGACATCTGTGTCGTCAGACCCTTCAGCCTATAGATTAACGCTCCTCCTCCTCTTCCTCCTGCTGCAGCAGCCGCTCCACTCCTTCGTCCAAGAATACTCTACAACTACTAACAAAAACACACCGCACCCTTCATTTTCAGCTCTTTAAGTGTCCCATATGGTTTTTTCCCTTTAACGAGCTGCCCCGCTCTTGTTAGGAACAAGTAGTCTGGACATTAATCACCCTGAGCTAGAGTACACGAGCACAGCAAGTGAGGTAAAGAAAGCCGCTCTGCACCACAGTCGTAAACTGCCTCTCACACATGTGGAGGCTGACCCACTGGAGATCGGCCCAGCGATGGAGGTCTGCCAAACGCGATGGATGCCAACAAGTTGTCATTACTGCCATTACTGCGGACGCTAATGTAAACTTGTCACCTCATTTGCATGGAAAAGCTGCAGATTTTGTGTGAGCGGTGGCAGTTTGGGAGAGTTTCTCCTCTTCTTTCCTTTTGTTCTAAAGTTGTGACTTTATACTTATCACCTTCGTCGTGTCAGATGAGGAAAAGGGAAGTTGTGATATCCTGGCAGAGATGTGTTTGTGTGAGTGTTGAAGTAAGTGGTAACATCCATGGGAGAACGGAGCAGCACATCCAGTCCACGCATGCACATCCTCTCACACAATCACACACACCCAAACACCACTTTGCACAGGTCAAAGCCCGACAGACCGACACACAACAAGCATTAAGACGCAGAGAATCAGCAGCGCCAATCATTATAGAAACGCCCACATTAGCATTCGGATCCTTTGTGTAATTTGTGCGAAAGCCAATTTTCCTTTCGGAGAACCTTGAAACTATAAAGTGTGTGTTACCTGAGAGGAGGCTGCAGCATGGCTCACATTCAGAAGACCCCAGAGGCTGCTCACATATCTCATTCCTCTCTTTTCCAAAAGAACATCTGCAGACTCAAGACTGTGACTAAATGCCTGCACTGTGACTCTCTGCACTCTCTCCTGCTTCCTCGACAAACACACACAATCATGCACGCGTAAATAAAAATGCATGTTTGCAGCTTTCAAACTTCCTGCATGGACAGTTTATAACCCATGGGCGAGGCTATTTTAGGGACATTAAGGATTGTCATTTAAAGTTCTGCTTCACACACACAGATTGTGTTATGCAACATACTACAATCACACTCTCGGAAGGAAATGTGCAACGGTCATCACCACACCCTGAACCCATGTGGACTCAATTTGGGGGCTGACAATAATTGGTCAGTGTAAGGGGACAGCAGGTCACTCCAACTCCTGTCTCTGTAGCACTTGCAGGGGACAAGTTTGAATGCAACAACAAAACATCCTCTTTAATTTGGAACTTTTCGTGTGTTCATCTGTGTCCACACTTGCAGAATAAGTCAGTAGACACATACAACAAACATCTGCACCAACACCCAATTTTAGTTTAGTTCTGCAGTGCTGATTCCTGTCAGTGTTTCACCTTGGAAAGAGTTGAAAGACAAAGGTGAGCGGGTCTCTCAGTTTTTGTACACTGACATACATGCGGAGACAGTGACCCAAATACAAACACATACACACACACTATGCAGGCACAGCAGCAGGAGGACCTCAGATCCTCTCACAATGAGACAGGAAAAGGGCTTACTTAAGTTTGCGCTAGTGCAACATGCTGAGTAGGCACATTTGCCATATGACACAGACCCATACACACAAATGCATACATGCTAGCACGCAGGCTGGTACTTTAAAGACGCACTGCACATGGGAAATAAAAGGAAAATGGACAAAAGAATAAACAAGCCCATGAATTCACAGCAATCATCGCACGTTAGTGGACAACATTTCAGAAATAATGACAGGAGGGACCAAGAAGATTTCATCCTCTTCAGGTGGAGAAGCTATATTCTAAATCACACAGGTTAGGTTGATGCATGAATGAGCTCTGGTTTCTCTAGAAGGAGGCCATTGTGTGCCCTTGGCAGGATTTGAGTGGCATTTCTTTCAAGGGGGCAAAGTCAGGATTTCTTTTCACCCAGAGAAACCAAGTGGCACGACTTCAAAGCTTATCCAGGGACTTAGAGCCTCACAACAGTCAAGACACGCCACAAACTCACAGATGCAAGGAACCTATCCTGAGAGGGCTCAGAAGCGAGGCAATATCAAAGTTTAACCCTCCAGATATCTTGCAAGATTATAAATATTATAAACACATGCAAACGATCACAACTCTTTGCATTGCAAATGACTGGCAGCTGAATCTGCATTAAAGCCAACAGACAGCATCAGAGTGGAGTTTCCCTTCATTAAACCACGGCCTGGTTATATATGAGTCTTCAACCTGGCACGGCCTGGGCCATACATCTGCCCTGATGTACTTTGTGGATTTTGGCCAAATAACTGAGGCACAAATTTGATAAAACAGACATTTCCCCTCGTCCACAGAGCCATTTTCTGAGCCAAGCCTGCAGCTATTACAGATAACTACCTCGCAGGGTTGTTTTAAATTTAATTGGCTTGGATCAAGCTAACAGAAAATACAGAGCAGCCCAAACCACAGGCAAGCACACGTAATAAAGTGCTGTGCTGAAGAAGAGGAGAAGTCAGAGAAGAGAGTGCTGGCTAACGCACAACTCACCCTGTTTGGTCAGAGTGAGTTGGCCCCGTTAAAAGTTGGCAGTCGTTCTGACATTTAACAAATCTTACGTGCTACCTCGGCCCCCGTCTGTCCCACACGTTTACGTAATGAAGGTGAAAAAACAGCGGGTGTGGATGTGCATTTGTCCTTCAGCTAGCTGCCAGAGTGCCCACATGCATATGTGGAGGAGGAACCTGAGCTCATTCTAGTGAAAGGAGATGACTTCACTTTCAGTGACACAGAGTGACACATGAAACAGCTTAGAGAAATATTCTTTTGCTGCTGACCATTTTCTAATCAATCTACAACTATAATTACATCTTACAGAGCTGGCTTTGTAATTTGATGTTCAGCCAAAGGTGTGAACTGTACCTACATTAACGCTACAGTCCAGACAACTCAGAAACCAAGATTTTATGATTCCAAATGGAAAAGTTTGAGAACCCTGTGAACATCCATCTATCTCGACTTCACGGGAGTAGCAGTCGTCACCCATTAAAGCGAATAAATCACACTAACACGCAGTAAAACCTATTCAGCGTGTGGATTAATGTCAAAACTATGTCAATGTTATCATTATTATCATCATGTGGTGTTTTTCCGCCCCTGTTCATTTTCTGTGTGCATGCAAGGAGGCTACACTGCTGACATCAAACATAATCACCAGCTAACAGAGAAACCAGCTTTTTGAGGTCAGCCATGTTGTTTCTGTTTACATATGGCGCCGTGAAAGGCTTGGAGGTATGAAAACAGACTCCGACGTTGAATGGAAGTGTCATGGCTGAAGAGAACAGATGTTCCAAATGCATTTGTGCAGTTTACCAGTAAACTGGCAGACATGGTAATGTTGGGTTCAGTTGTTTATTAAACCCAAAAAACATCAGAGAGCAGCACAAGTGACTTGGTACAATGTTATATACACAACTATTGTACAATGGATTCTCAATCATCCAGTTTATGTTTATCAAAAAGAAAGTCCACACAAAGAGAAATGCTGTTGACTGTAGGTTGGATGTTGGTTTGATTCCACCCATTTTAATCTGAACAACGTCCTCCAATTGCAGGTAAGTGTTGGGTGTTCATGAGAGTTTCAGGTGACCCACAGATGCAGACTCCCTACAAGTAACACTGAACTTTAAAAGCAAGAATAGATGTAGGGCTGGGCTTAAAAATAATATTTTTCCAATTCAAACTGTGATCTTTATTTGAAAGATCTGATATCAGTTTATAAAATCCTAGGATCGATCTTCCATTTCCTGCGTCCTCTTGTTAGAAATCTTGTTGCAGGCTTGCGAGGCTGGTTTCACATCACTAGTCCGGAGGGATTAGTCCAACGAGATTAGTCCACGTTTTGAGGGAGATCCACAACGTGACAGAAGGTACAATTCTGAGAGCACCGTCATGGCCTGAAAGCCGGTGAGTGGCAGCATTTTCAATTTCAACAGGATGATGACAAGGAAGAGCGAAGCCGTATGCAAGATGTGCCAACTAGAGGTGAGGCATTGGCACTTCAAGAAAACTCAGAAAAGTCTAACAAAAGCCTTTGTTATAGCTTAGTTTGTGATATTGTGTTTGCACGTGCACCATTAAATCAGTAAATCCTTCAACTCCTTTTCCACTAATTGCTAGCACAACATCGTGGCAGCACAACATAACACAGTGCCACAACATATATTTAACACAACTATGTTAGGACTATTTCAAAATATGTAAATAATTAATTTAGGCAATCATTACAGACTACTAGTCCTGTTATTTACATCACATGTAATATGTTAAGCTATTTCAATTAGTACACATGGATGTAGGATTTTATTTACTTATTTATTTATTTAGAGTTGATTTACAGTGAATATGCAGGTATTTTTTGGTGCCTTTAAGGTGATCATCCTTCGTAGATGGCCCTTCCTTATAGCTGAGCCACTAGGAGCAGAACAACCTGCACAGTTTAACCTAATTACCTGGATTCAGGTTACCGAGTTCAAAGTCTTAAACCCGCAGTGGTGCATGTCTACTGGTTATCTCCAGTAATCCTCATTATGACCCTGAGCATGCTCCACCAGACAGCCTTGGCAGGTCAAAGGTTAGCAGACAGAGTGGTCACTATAGCAACCATCAGTGCGAAAGACCTCCACTGCTGTCTGTGAGAGAGGGGGAAGAGGGCTTCAGACTTGACAGGAGCATCCCCGGGGACAAATCACTCTCACTTTACATTAAGCTGGCTCCATTTGAGAACAATGAGGGTGTTGCTGCACGATGGCCTGGATTACAAGCTGTGAAAGAATAAGAACGGCGCCGCACGAACAGCAATGTGCATGAACATCCCCCTCACATACATGCAGCTTTGAATATCTGTTACAAAGCAACACTCCCTGCTGGGAGCTGCAGGCTGCCTCTCCTCCACACCAGCGCCCTGCCTAAGAGATGGGACCAGTGTTTTCCTGACGCACGTGCTGCCTCAGCTGGGCTACTCCTCCAGCAAATGCACTGCAGCAGAAAAAGGAGGTGTGGGAGGAGTGCTGGAGATAAATTAGTTTGCAGGAGAAGCTGGGCCGAGCTGGCGAGCTGACTAGAGGCATAAAAGTTATGGTTTGTAAAAAGGTGTACTGCCCAGCTGCAGCTGTATTCTACTAAACTGAATGCTTCCAGTGCTATGTAATTATGGCGCAGCTCAAACTAAGCTTAAATGTGGCGCACCAGGTGCATGGTCTTGATAAATACAGTGACAGAATGAGACACCAGCACTCAAAGATAATAGTTAGCAGTTGTAGTAAGTGATGTCTTCTGCATTAATGCAAGGTGAGTCACATATATTGTATGACTCCAGGGGAGCACTGTGGTGCAGCGGTTAGCGCCGTCAACTCTGTAAACTATCTTTTAAAACACAAGTCATGTTGGGGGAACCATCTGTTTGAGGCCGGCCGGGTCACGACAGAGAAAGGATGAACAGACAGAAGAGAAGGGAGGAGAGGAGGAGAAGAGAGCAGAGACCAGGAGATGAACTGCATCCAGATAAAGCAACAAGAGCGCACGGTACTAGCTGACGCAAAATGCTTGAAATACTTTCCTTCTAAATAATAACGCTATGCCTGTCACAGGTAGGTTGAAATAATTTGAATAATCTCTTTCAAATGAGAGCACATTGTAGGAACAACAGACTAACAACAACAATTTACGCATCTCCTGACATACCAAGGGTTTGTGGGATTCCCCATTGTTCAAATGCTGATGATGGCCGTATGTTACAACAATTTTACTGAGATGTAAATAACAGTATTTATCAATACTGATGCCATGAAAATTGAGCGTACAGCTCTAAAGATGTCAAGAGTCAAAGTCACAGGGCAAATAAAGGAGCTTTTGCACTTTATGAATTGCAGCATTTAATGTCTAGTGTTAGAACCAGTTCCCAGTCTCATCTTCCCTCTCCAATACAAGGCAAGGCCACGAGGGGGGCCTTGAAACCTGAGTGAAAACAGACATTTGTGAAAGCCTACACTCTCGATATCCTCCGCTCTCTTTCTCACAAAAAAAAAACACAAATCGTGCAAATTTCCCTTTGATAACAGTATTTTTGTATTTCATCTCCATATACAAAACTCCTTACTCAGTCCAATCTGTGTCCAATCTGAATTGTGTGCATTTTCGCAAGTATGTTTTGCGTCCCATCTAATGTTTTATGACAGACTAAAACAGAAACCTACCACAGCCACGCCAAACACTGCAGCTCACCATGGAAAAACCAGGAACAGAATCCACATGCCACTACACGAACTCCCCATCGGCCTCTGAACCTTTTTAGGAACATTCACTAAAAGGGTGTGTGAGCCTGATCTGCAAGACGGGCCGGCATTCACGCTAACGTATTACTCACGCATTAAGTACACATGAAATACACCCAGATGCACCCGCAGTGAGTTATATACAAAATCAGAGATAACTTGCTCCACCTGTTCTTAGAGTAAAATGAAGGATGGAGTTTGGGATTTCACCCACAGTTCATCATGATGATAGTCATCCTGGCAACGCGGGCTTGTTCCGCCCACTGGAGTCACACATAATCAAACAAAAACGTGTTTCCAAGGAGCAAACACAGGCACTGCTGTATGTAAGAGAAGGCCAATGTGATGTCAGTTAAGGGTAATGGCAAAACAACAACTGGCTCTGTTGCTTGAATGCGAGTGGATCGCAGTTCTGAGTCACGGTGGCATGTGTCACACAGCAAGTATTTAACGTCAAATATCACAACCATATATATTGTGGGTCATTGAGTCAGTACCAAACACACACGCGCACATATGACCCAGAAATCCAAACAGTATGGTCGCAAATCTCTGCCTGACCTGGTCTTTACCTCCTCGTCCTCTTACCCTCAGAAATAGAGCACAATGGTCTTCACAACTAATACTGTAAGTGTTATATAATCAGCCCTAATCTGCTACTGCCACAACTCTGAGGGTGCTCTGCCAGCGCATGTATGCACACAATAGAGCACGCGTCCACATGGTCCCTCGCACACAGTTGCTCACACACCTCCCCCAGCCACATGGACACCACTGAACTGTGTACATGGTTATGCAGCAGCACAAGTAGCCAGCTGTTGGAAGGAACTTATTCTCACATACTGAAACGGTCCAAGAATATGTCTGCTTTGACCTCTGTCCATACGGGCTGGGTTAAGGCACCAAAGTCACAAGTGCAGTGTGGCATTCAGCTAACACATTTTCTGATACCACTTTCATGCAAAAAAAATAAACCTACATGAATACTCAAACAATTCTGTCTACTAGTCGGTAGACTCACTCCAAACATGCTAACAAGTAGCCTACACAACACTTACTAAATCATTTCCATCCATGCTATTGTTGTTGTAAATAATTGTATTTCTTGACACTCAAAGAAACTGAGTCCAGTGTTTACATGACTCTTTTTTGGTCTCCACCAGCTTTGGAGAAAAAACTTACTAGATGCTGGATATCCCTTCAACTGCTGGTGGGTGAAGTTGTCTTGACTGCTACTTGTTGTTGGGTTATGTATAGCTGGCTTATCAGAAAAAAGCAGCTCCCTGCTGCAAGGGGAAATGACACTGACAAGAGACCCAAGACTTAACTATGAAGTATTTACGTATGCCAGAACCCAAACTAACAAGCTTGAAAGCATGGTACAGTCTATTTTTACAGTGTGCAAAATGCACCTTCAATAACAAACACAAAGTGCATAGAAACTCAAACAATGACAGATTTGTGTTGGTGCAGCAGGAGCAAGTTACAAACACAACTTTGACATATTTATGTTGAAACTTCTGGAGCCAGTTGCTTGCACGTATGGAGAACATTGCCAATCAGTCTGTTAATATAAATTCAATATTCGGCCTCTCTTAGCTCATATAGGTACTGTATATTAAATATTTAGGTTCTTATCCATCAAGGACTGGGTTGGTTCCAATTTAATTCAGTTGCATGCATACTAGTCATAAAAAACTATTGTCAGCCCCAAGTAGAGGTCCTGAAACAGATGGTAAGGCCCCTACAGAGCTCTCATCTCAACATTATTGAGTCTGCCTGGGATTACATGAAGAGGCAGCCTAAATCCTGTCCAGTGCTGATGTGTGTAACCTGATTTGATTTAGATGTGTTTCTCTAACAGCACTCAAATGTAAAATAATGTGAAAACGCTAAAATCACTAGAAGTGTGTCACTGGGTTCTCTTCCAAAATGTGCATTCACGATGACATTCAACGCCACTGTGCAAAAACAGCTGGCCCAGATAGGTTTTAATTACTTACCCAACCACACACACACGCACACACACACAAACACACAAGCGCGCACATATACACAGTCACATTGTGCAATAAATTAAATAGTTACTCTTGAGATTACGCCATGGATGGCACCCAAAGACAGACATACTCCAGCCACGTGCTGAACTACTCCCAGTCACGGCGCGTCGTCAACCACATCTCTATTCTCTGCACACGTGCACACACACGTTTCCCCTTTCACTTATTCCCATATATTTTACAAGAAGACGCCATGAAGCTCACCGTGAAGCATCTGTTGAAACCAGCAGAGAAAATTAACAATGTGAAAGTGAAACCTTCTGTTTCAACTTCCTCTATCTCTTTGCTGTTACCAGTGAGCGGCTGGGGAACCTCGAAGATCAAAAGCAACACTGCCAGACAGTAAAAGCCGCTCTGTTTTTGGAAGCTTCACACCAAGTATTTGTATGTTCGAAAAGAAGTTCCAGCACATTCAAATTCATATCTTAGTCTGTATTTAACTCACAGATAATTAACTGACAATCTGACTGCAATAAAGCCCCCTGAGCTGCTGTGATATGTAATTAAAATGTAGTATAAGTCTCACCTGTGCAGCAGAGCAAGCAAGCAGCAATGAAGACCTTCTCCTTTTCAATTCCACACACTTCCTCAGCTTACAGATCTGGTGGCCGGTCCTGCGGTTGAGGCAGCAGCTGCACTGGCCACAGTTGATCTTCCTGAGGCATGGCTCGCACGTCCCACACCTGCTCCGCTTCTTCCTCTCCTTCTTCTGTGATTTTGGAGCTGTCCACGAGAGGGAGCTGGCCCCGTCTGGCCCCCAGGATCCGGGCAGAGTGGAAAGGCTGGGCTCTCCGTACCCTGTCTCTGATTCAGTGTCGAAGGAAAAAGAGGAGCGAGTGCTTTCCGAACTACAGGAAAAGGTGGAGCTACTGTCCAGAGAGGGAGTCGAGATCTTTGGCACCGAATCCTGCTCTGGCACCGCTACCCGAACGCAGTCCTCGCTGACGTTTGGTTTAAGCTCAGCACCAAGGCCCTCCGTGCCAGACTGAGTAACTGGTGATGGAGACAGCAAAGAAGTCCCTCTGTGGCTGTTTTGCTCCAATGGCTCTCGATTGCATTCACTATCTTTGGTCTGTGTGTCTGCTGGTGTGCAAGCGTGTCTTTCTCCCTGCAGAGAAGGGATATTTAGGTGTTGCAGCTGGTTTGATTCCCTCCTACAAATAATAACCGGCGTACTTCTCTTCACGACAACAGTCTGCACCATCTGGGGCGTTTCAGGAGCACCCAAACACCCTGGAAGTTGAGGTTTAGCACCATGAATGGTAGGTTGAATATCCGTCTTACCCTGGCTCAGAACCTCTAAGTCAAGTGACACTGAGGTGGAGGGGGCTTTGGTGGGATTTGAGGTAGCTGTGTTGGAGACCAGTAGCACCAGTGCAGGTGATTCTGACTGTGCTGTCAGTCCCTTGCTAGGATGAGGTGGGTCTGGGCTTTGACAGGCTGGAGTGCTGGTTTGGGAGTCAGTAGGATTGATGCAAACATCATTCTCCTTTTCTTTTGTTCCTCCGTCTTCTTTCTCACAGTTACCAGGCCTCTCAACAGTCTCTTCGGCGGTCTCATTTTGCGGCTCCGTCTCCAAACTCTCTCCTGTCTCATCATTTATCTCCTCTTCTCTGTCGGCGACCGCTTCCCCTCTTTCATCTGCCCTATTCTCTTTCAAGTCCAACACATTACCTTCCTCTTGTTGAACAGCACACATATCATCTTGCTTACCGTCACCGGCAAGATGATCAAGCTTATTTTCAGGGATTGATGAAGTGTCATTTCCCTCGTGGCTGCCCTGCTCTCCCGATGAGCCAGTGCTTGTTAACTCTGAGGACTCAGAGGGGTGATTTTTACTCCTGTCACTGCAGAGTTTTGGCTGCCCATCAACGTCATCACACAGCAGGGCCCCAGTGACACACTTCAGGTCACCTTCACTTTTATGGCTGACCGTCTTTTTGTCTTGTTGTGTTGTGGGACTGCCACAGCTGTACTGCTCACAGTCTTCCAGTGTGTCATTACATGGTGGTGAATCAGCATTAGGAGGGCAGCCCTCTTTAGCATCGTTGACTCCAAGACTTTGCTCTTTAATACGCGGAGAAACGTCAACATCAGTTTTTAGATACACTGGAAGGATTTCTTCACCATCACAGTTGTCCAGTTTCTCATTCTCCTCATCAAGAGCAGAGTTGTTGATGCTGGTGTCTGGAGGCTGGTTTCTTGCGTTTCCATGCTGGGGTGTTGCACTTCTCCCAGTGCTCCCCCTGCTGTTTTTTCCTCCTCTGCAAGGTTTTGGAAGCTGGCGGGGAGAAACAGACACTTGTGTACCCCGCTGGGACTTCCTCCGCCCTAGGGGGTCTTGTAACTCGCCACAGTGTTCAGGCAGATTGCTCGACCGTCTAAGCCTTGCAGATCCCGTTACATTTAGGGCATGGTTAAGTCTGCCAGGGGACCTCCCGGTGCCTTGACCAGCAGGCCCGCTCACTCCTCGCCCGCGGGGGCTTCGTCCTGACTGTGCCTGCGCCCTGGTCGTCGCCCTTCTGGGTTCTGCAGGTGTTTTCTGGGGCTTCTCTGCGGCTCTTCCTCTTGGTTTATTTGAGTTACAGGTTTGCCTCTTGGTGCTGATCACTTTCTGGCCATTTCTTTTCTGAGCAGGTGTCTGTCTCCTGGTGGGTTTGGTAGTAGCAGGCATGGCTGAGGGTGTGGATGGGAGGATTTCTGGCAGCCGGCATGGGAGCCAGGAGACTGCTTATCTTTTACTCAGCACACAGTTTAGTTTTCTTTTTTAAAACCATATATATTTTGCTTTAAACTGTGAAACTACGATGGTGTTGTTATTATGTAGTAGCAGTGCATGACCTATAAAGACAGGAAACAGAAAATAATAAGCAAAATGCTAAAAGTCTCACTAGATTTAAATGTATTTTTAGTGTAACAATGGGAATTATTGTGGTACACATACATTTAAAACTTAAGGTACAATCTGAAGCCTAATAACGAGATAGTTTAATAGCATATTTCTTTACTTGGCCAGAAATGTCACTTATGCCCCGCCTGAATGATCCACACGGGATAGTCACGATTGACG
>JASGAT010345329.1:0-20081 GCA_030220025.1 Chelon auratus | reverse complement strand
TTACAGCACTTTTGTTTTACATATTGTAAGTCTAAAGTTCCAACAAAAACAGCCAGCTATGGACTGTAGTAAAAAATCTGCAGACTGGTTATATTTCCATTTCTGTCTGCAGGGAATGCGGTAACCAGGAGGACATCACAACCTCCAAGGTTCAGCTTTCCTGTCCCACAAATCAGCGCTTCACCAAATCACAGCTCCCTGTTTCAGTCACTTCCTGGTACAAATCGAAGAAGAGCAAACATCCGAGATGTTTTTGGAACGACCAACTTTAAACCTCGACCTCCTCCAGGACTCAAGTCTCTCTCTGGCAACAATGCCACAATAGTTAACACATAATAAGTGAGTGTATATGCTGTAAAAGATGACCACATATGAATAACATGTTGGTCGAACAAACAATTGATAAAAAATACTTTATTTAAATACACAGAATGTGGTATTACTGTAGGTAAAAATATTCTTAAGTGCATTACATGATGTTCTAGGGCTCACGATCTAAATATTATAACACTTAAGTATGCAATAAAAATATGGCTTCTCAATATGCAAATACAAATAAAACATTTTGATAGCAAAATAAGATGTAAACTCAATACAACAAACAAGCTAGACACACACACACTTGCAAGAGCATTGGTCAGTTTTGTAATTGAAGGTGAAGAGTGACTAGTTTGGCCTGGTGCAGCGGTTAGAGGTTAAAGGTGAGGTTGATGCTCTCCCCAGCTTTAACGCTGACCAGCTGAGTCTGCTCCCGTGACTCTGGCAAACTGGCAGTGATGGAGTATGTTCCTGGTGACACCTCGATGTAAAAATCTTCATCTACAGCCGACACACGGTCCTGCAGAGATTGAGATTTACATTTTAGTTTTAAGAGCATCATTCTTGCCCATTCTTGAAAAGCAGCAAGCTGATATTACTTGTCCCTTACATGTTTCCTTGGCAGTGCATATGTCTTCCCAGCCCATGGACGTGTGTGGAACCTGGACATGTGATTCTTTTCAGTGTCATTGGGCTCGCCGCAGCAGCCAGACTCATAGACCCTCTGCAGCAAAGACAAATCTGCATTTCAGTCTTCCATATCTGTAGCTGGAAGCGCAAACAGGGGTGCAAGCTAACACAAGTAATGTGACAAATATTCCCAAACCTTGCAGTGATGGGTTGTTTGTGCCATGAACTCTGTGATGGCTGCAAAGGCCTCATGAAGCTCCGTGCGGCTTTTCTGTAAACCAAAAACAGAGAAAACATGTCCCCATAGGACGTCCAGTTAAGCAGCATTCTAAATCAGGGATCCATAAACTGCACAGAAAGACAAGTAGGCACCTTGGCAGCCACATGTCCGTCGTCGTCTGTCGTGGTGGGGGTCTGGGACGCACCGCTACTTGTCCAGTCTACGCTCCGCCTGGAGGCGCGCTCCAGCACCTCCAGGCCGAGACTGGCAGAGCGCCGCAGGGAAGACTCCAGCCAGGCTTGACTTGCCATGAACGGTGGAAATGCAGGTGATGGTCACCTGAGTGGAGGAAGAAAGCAGAAAGAACTCCATCAGTCGGTTTACTTTTTCTGTATACTTTTTGATATAGACACAGTCATATATATGAAATTAGAGACTCATTTTAAAGCAACATAGCGCACTTACTGTGGTTCCATCTTATAAAATTAACATTTGTAACAGAACATGCAAACATCGCCTTTGGCAGCAGACAAAGTGAAGAATTTTCCAATAGAAAAAGTCTAAATAGTTTGTTACCATCGGACCTGAGCAATGAATTGTGTGCTGTGTAACAATAATATTAACAAAACACTATCACTTTGTCTGAATCATAGAAGACCCTTCTGAAAATGCAGAGAGTATGCAGTAATAACAAACATTACCTGAGAAGTTACTGGGCAGATTAACAGAAGATAAAAAATATCTGCCGTGATTTGATATCGGTACAGATGTACAACAACAACAACAAAAAATACTTTGATCCTTGTTAGCTTTAGTGTATACTCAAATCTAACAATTTAGATGGTTTAGTTTTTTAAAAATCGCATTAGTAACTTAAAGCTTTCCTGTCTTTTTTCCCCCTGGACTGGCAGTTACATTCAAATTATGACCTTTAAACAACAGGAAGCCAGAATAATATCCAGTATTTATAACATGTGAACGCAGCCCTAACCCTGCAAAACCAGCAAACTGCGCATGCGTGCAGATTCGACGCCCAACCCAGCAGCTGCTTTCAGAAGCGACTTACTTACTTTCTCTTTAAAACACACCACCGTTTCCCTCGCCAGCAGCTCACGAGAAACAGCGAGACGTGAAACGAATGGAACGCGTTACATTGCTAGTGTCGTCACAGAGTCACTTCGCTGCTCTGTGCAACGTCAACAAATCTCTAAAGAGATTATTTACTTGTTTACCTGCTCGGCTCCTCGTCCAGTGCCTGCTGGACGTCTCGACTAGAAAGGGTTTTTATAAAGGTACTCTATCAAATGTGAGTCTTTATAGATGGCAGCGCTTCTTCGTTCAGTTACCTTTTCAGTATGTAGTCCTCACATTCTCCTCGTTCATCTTTCCAAGCCGAAGTTCACACACCGTAGATGTAGCCGTGCTGCTGTTTTGAAACGACACGTCAGGAAATCCTGCAGCTTAACCACGCCCTAAAGGGGCGGTGCCAGTATTCTACACACTACCACTTCTAATATTGTTTTCCCATTTAATCAAGTGATTTGTAAATATTTCAGGATAATTACACCCCCTTTATTGTGCTCATAAATGTTAAGCTATCCAGAAAGTCAATTGGCTAAGTGTAAAGGAGTACCAAGCACTGTATTTTCCACACAAAAGTAGTGTATTAAAAGTATCAAGTGCCAGAAATGCTAAAGTATAGTCACATGGTCAAAGTTAGAAATGCAAAATGATTGCTGTAGCAAGTGCATCAATATAGTTGTAACCTAACTAAACCTTCAATGTGTGGTTGCTAAATTTTGCCAATATACCACAAGCCAAGAAGGTTGAGAACAGGTGCCATTTGAAAATTCTACCACATAGAATCAGGCTTACTGATGTGAACACAGAAGGTTTCCAGTTTTTGTTTTTTCACCAAGACGCAAAACCATCTCTTAAGTTTCCATTGTTACAAGAGTTCAATGTCAAAATTGTTATAAACAAAATCCAGCAGTAGTTGTGTCCTTGTCTTTACTCTTCAGTCCTCCAATAGAAAAGAGATACTGTGAGTATACACCCATAAGCTAATGTTATGTTAGTAGTGCCACTTCAAATCAGATATGACAAAATAGCTTGTTTCCATTTGTACATTTTATTTTAGCAAAATCACACTGACAGGAGGATTATGCCATCAGCACGCAGGCTCCTCCCACTGCCTTGATCTTCTCCTCGGCCTGTCGGCTGAAGAACTTGGCCTTGACGATCACAGGCTGCTTGGGCAGCTTGCCTTTGCCCAGAACTTTGTAGTAACCCTGTGAAATTAAAAAACAAAAATGTTATTTTATGTGGCAAACTGCAAACAAAAACATAATACCTGAAGCTACAACATCCAGATTGCATGTGGAGATTGACTGCTAATAAATATACAATAGAAGCAACAAACAGGAGAAATTCAAGAATAAATGAAATGATTCAACACGTCCAGCATTTTTCAGTGAATGAATAAGAAAATGCAGTGATTGCTCTTGAAGGCATCTAAAGAGATCCAAAATGGAGCACAACAGGTACCATTGCTCAAATAACACATGTAACACAAGTTCAAATACAAATCTGTTGAAGAAAAACTACCACACAGAACATGTGTAGACTTTACATTTCCTCAATGTCATTCATTGCAGTTCTGTAGTTATTTTACCATGCTTAGTATGGAGCATGACACGCATCATTTCCACATTAAGTCATTTGATGGTGAAAGCATTTGAGAAAATTGTTTTCACAGGATATCAGGTAATTCCCTGCGTGACTGCTCCATGTAGGTTTATGTACGGTTAGATCTGTTCAGTCCAGTAGTCATGTGACAGATTTGTTTAGGGACTTAAAATGCTGAAAACCCAATTTCGACAAACGTACACTTGTTTTCCAGGCTCATCACCATTACATGCCAATCATTTGGGATCTCATTTTCCACAGTCAATGACCATGGCAACCCAGATATGAGATCAAGACTTTCAAGAAGCTGTTTGTAATCACTAATCTCAGCAGCTCATGAAGAAACACTCGAGTGTTATGACTACCTGCTCTTAATACCTACTCTATTGACCAATTGTCAAGAGTCTACATATTGTAAACAGAGCTGAGTAATTGTTCATCTATGCTTCTAGTCCAAGAGTTTAAAATACAATGCAACATCCCATCCTCTCTGAAGGATTCCTTTAAAGTTATGTTCCTACCCTTGACTATCAGCATGTTTATTATTTCCAAGGAAGAAGAACGTTTTTTTTTTGTAAAGGCAACATTGACGAGTACTTACAGCGCGCACAGCATCGATGATGGGGGCAGGTCCCTCAGGCTTCTTGCTGTAATTGATCCTGGTCTGCTCGCTCACCAGAGTCCACAGCTTGTCCAGGTTGATGGTGGGGCAGTGGGATGCATTCCTCTTCAAGTGGTAATGTCTCATACCCACCTTACCGAAGTACCCCGGATGGCTGGGGACAAACAAAGGAAGGAAAAAAGATGAGCTCACCTAACTACTAGTAGTGTTGTGAAAATAATTTAACCAGTTAATCCATTATAATAAAAATAATCTAAATTTGACAAAACAACTCAATGGATTGAAATCCTAACTTGCATTCCAAAATATTAGAAAGGCACAAACATCTCTACTACAGACACTACTACTACTAAAGCCCAGTTTTGAATTAACTCAAGTTCACTGGCATGTCAATGAATATCCATATTGATGCACATAACATCAATCAAATTCAGAACAGCTTTTAAGCAGGACATAGCTGCACACATTCAATATTACCCAGACAATTCCTTTTGAAAACCAGTGTCATTATCAACATGTACATCACAGTACACAAAATATCTTTCCTATTAATTGACTACTGTAAATTAGTATCTCCATTTCTGATCTGATGAATACAACATCTTGTAACTGCCCATGTGGTTGACTGGACTATAAGGGAGTCCAGTCGGTGAATAGGACCAGCCTTCACTCTAAGAGGACTCAAGCACACCAAGACAATGTTGTGTGTCAAGATGAGACTCTAGTCTCTACAGAAACTCTAACCATTACTAAACAAACCGAAAAAAATGAGCCAAACAGGAATAACAGCTTAGTATAGATATTGGAGTGGTTTAAATTTCATTTATAACGGTTAAAAAATTCTTTAAATTCTGTTGAATGATATTTAATACATTTTCTCATGGTAATCTCAACATGACACAGGTTAATGCGAGCACAACCACACTGCTCCATGACAAACAGGACTGTGCTGCAGCTCAGCATAATTATGGGACACTTACTATTTGTCAAAGTTGATTCTGTGGTGATGCAGACCACCAGCATTACCACGACCTCCAGGATGCTTTCTGTGCTTGCCTGTAGGGTGGAGAAGTTCATGTTAACTTCATCTATGAAGTCTCAACTAAACTCTGACTAAAGAATCTTCCGTTAGAAACACTGGAATGCGTTTTTACTTACCAATGCGACCATGTCCGTGGCTGACATGTCCTCGGAGCTTCCTAGTCTTGGTCTTCTTGGTGGGCTGTCAGGGAAAGTTTAATAACTGTTAAAATCACCGGATCATATGGTCTTGCTCTCAATCGTAGCTCATGAAGCTAGCAGGCTAGCTACTATAGCTTAATAACACCGTTTCTGATTTGTTTGGAAGCTGGACATTCGTCTATGGTGGGTATCAAAGATTTTAAATGAAATCCCACAGAAGAGCGTTCCCCTCTGATGAGCTCAACTACAGTATGTACCATCTCCAGATAAATACATGCTGCCTAGCCTCCTATAAGCTAATGCTAACGCGACTACAGTACCCGGTAGACTTTACAGGCTGTACATTTAGTGCTCATACAGCGTTACTCCGCTGCTCTTCACTACCACAGTAATGCGAACTACATTTATTTCCCGTGTGTGTAGATGGAGAGAAGCTACAAAATGTTAGTTGACTGGAACAGCCGAGGCCCAGGAGAACGGCGCTATCACACTATGGACTTCTCACAGATTCGTATTATGTCCTCAAATCACGCCAATAACGCCCTATAATTGCTCGGGAGAGGTACGTGTATTATAAAAAAACATCGGATGGCCATTTTTTGTACGAATATACAAGGATTGGACAAGATTTAACTCAGTCCGAATACCCCGGTATTCATGATAGCACCTACCATCTTGGAGGCTAGTTGAAAGAGGAACGGGATTTGCAAGCTTCGCGACTTTGTGCGAGATTTGCGTCCTGAAAACAAAACGTGAAGGAATCCACAGCGACGCCTACTGACGGAGGGCGGAAATTAATTATTCTAAGTGAATATCACCAGAGTCGAACACTTAGGTAAAAAAAGTGGGTACTTGTGGGGAAATTTACTAGTGACCTTTTAAAAAGGGCCAAGGTTATTTCAAACTTTCTCAAAAATACCATATTCACCTGTGCATAATTTAAAATTATAATATGTAGATTATTAAAATAGCAAACATGACAGTGTGTGGGCAACATGTGATTTTTTCTTTCTTCATTTACTGTAAGGATGCAGTACCTTTATCTTCTGAACTGTACTCAACTAATACATATTGATGCACATAATAACATCAATCCAATTCAGAACAACTTTTAAGCAGGACATAAATGCACAAGTTCAATTTTACCCAGACAATTCCTTTTGTGTCGTCCATCAACATGTGCATCACACTTCTAAAAAATATCTTTCCTGTTAGTTGACTACTGTAAATTAGTATCTCCAGTTCTGATCTGATCAATACAACAGCTTGTAACTGCCCATGTGGCTGAGTGGACTATGAGGGAGTCCAAGAATCAAGAATCCTTTATTGTCATTATGGGAGAACATAAAGAAATTTTGGGCAGTAGCACCTGGCTTAAATAGTGCTATATAAGAACAATAGAATAGGCATACGAATAAAATGCTGTACAGATATGTACATATGAGTAGTCAGCAGCAAACCTTGCAAACATACAGTGCAAACATTGCAATGACTTGTAAAGTGTCCATGGTGGTGTGTGTGTGTGTGTGTTGGGGGGAGGGTTGAGTGTGCCTGTATGCGGGGGGCAAACAGTCCATGGCCTGGGTAGGTGGGATCTGCAGCGATCCGACTGGTCCCCTTTCGGACCCGGTTCACGTGGACAGAGTCCAAATCCAGGAGAGGACACCCCACAATCTCCCTGTCCAGTCGGTGAAGAGGACCAGTTTTCACTCAAGCACACTAAGACAATGTTGTGTGTCAAGATGAAACTCTTGTCTCTACAGAAACACTAACCATTACTAGACAAACAGAAAAACTTGTAGCCAAACATGAATAAAACAGAATATGCTTAACTATGAAAGGATATTACAAATGTAGCGTCCATGTGCACCATGAGAACTGATCAAAATCAATTTAACAGCTTATTATAGATATTGGATTTCATTTATAACCAATAAAGAAAACTCCTTTACATTCTGTTGAATGATATTTAATACATTTTCCTCATGGTAATCTTAACATGACGCAGGTTAATGTGAGTACAACCACACTGCTCCATGGCAAACAGGACTGTGCTGCACCTCAGCATTATTATGGGACTCTTACTATTTATCCAAGTTGATTCTGTGGTGATGCAGACCACCAGCATTACCACGACCCCCAGGATTTCCCATATTATACAGAGGTGGGGGAACTATATCTCTATCTGTCAGATTTACAAAAGAATCTAGGTCAGCAGTGATTGAAATAAGCTAAATGTCCTGCTTATTCTGCATCGTCAGGTTATTTTTGTTAATTTTGGAGTTAACACCATCTTTCCATGATGATTTACATAGGGTCTGAATTGTTAATCACACCACTGGTCAACACCACAGCCTGGAGTTCATGCTTAGCCTGTACACAGTGAACTTGGCTTGGCTACAAGCTGTCTTTGCTATTGCAACATTTTTTTCTTCTTCCAGAAACTCCCTAATATTTCATAAAGCCTGTCATTACTTTATGTGTGGTAAATCACTGAATGTCGAATGATGCAAACCTCCTCTATTTAAATGAATTTCCGTTTATATTACTTTATTTGTCACAGCAAATCATTAACATGACATATTTCAAAGAGATGTGTACTATAAAATGCAGGCGGGTGGATCATGTGCACACAGTTTCTGATTACGCGTGTTATACTATAAGTTTGAAGTTTCAGGACATGTCATTATCAGTTTGCTGTGATAACAGATGACAGTTAAAGCTAATTTACATGCAGTGCGTCAGTTAATCAGACCTCTGGGTTAACTTTACAGCGTGTAACTTTTCATTGGTTCTTCTCTCCCCTGTCATAGTGAGACGTGTCTGTGAACACTCCTATGTGTGACAACGCCTTCCCAAGAGGAAACCCCATGTGAGGGAGGAACAGTCAGCATCCAACTTCTAGACCATGTTGGATCAATATGCTGGCCATTGAAACATCATTGAATTTTTCTCGTGTGCAGGAGTCCCAGAGATACAACAGCATGATTTGCATATATTATGCCTAGGAATTGCAGTTCCGTTGTTCATCCCTGACCTGGTGAGTCTGCTGTTGAACGTCTCAGCTCCTCAGGTGCTGGTGATGGAGCTGGCTCTGCGAGGATCTCTTGAATTCCTTTTTGAACGTGAGAACCGTAGCATCAACCAAGAGCTTCAGCACAGGACCTTTGGAAGTATCTTTGGAAGAATTGCACTGCATGCCTTGTGTTCTGCAGTCTTTTTTTTTTTTTTAGGTTTTTAGGTTTTGCACACATGTGAGAAATGTCTCTTGTACTCCAAATTACAATTGAGTGTAATTTTGAAGCAGGCTGAGTGCTTTAAATGGGAGCTTTAATTTCAGTGGTGGAGAAGCGTTCAGAAACATATCCCAAGTAAAAGAATCCATACTGTTTAATTCAAAGCATTGTCGGACTGATGAAACATTCAATGTGAAACATTTGTTTGTGTGCTGAACTGTCAGGGGGCCGAGGTTGAATCATTTCTCCACCAATCAAATCACTTGTGTCCCCCTTGGTACTGGACACACAGAACAGTGCCATCTCTCTCCTCCTCAGCTCACATTCACCTGAGGACACATTCAGCTGGATTTCTGAAGCAGACATCTTATTTTTTTCAGTGCTTGGCTTCACACTCGGGTAAGGTATGATTCATTTTCAAATTAAACACTATTGTTACTAGATGATCATGCTCTGCTCCCTGTCGCATACACAGTGTGTATTTGTTTTGTCATTCATGTGATATCTAGAGACATGTTTTGCGCAGAAGAGCAGTCAGACGGGAGTTTGATGGATCTGTCCACTGTTTCTTTGGTGGGTTTCTGTTTGTTTTGATTCGGCTACTTTGTCTTCAAACACAGAGCACGCTGGAGATTTTGAACTAGCAGCTTCTTCTGTATTTTCTTTGTTTTTTCACCCCAAGAGGCCCAATCTCCTGGATATGGCCGACTTGCCTCACCGATGCCATGGCAACTTTCCACAAAGGCGGGCCACCCTGTTGCCACGGGAAGCCGGGCTTGGAGCACGGCTGGCACTGGAGGCCATGTCATCTGAGACTGGTCCAGATCTGGCAACCGCAGCAGAGGAGCCAATCCCCTTGGCAGAACAAGTAATATAGTGTTAAAAACAATTGGATCATCCAAGTGAGGGTTATGCTAACAGCTAGCGAAAAAGAAGAGTTGAAGAAAATTCAGAATCTTAGTATGACTGGAAAGACACTAAATCTCTGTTTTAAAAAATAGCTCAGCATTACAGGATCATCTGAGATGGAAAAAGAGACAAACCAGTCATGCAACGGAAAAACCAGAGAGGCCTCTCCATCGTCTCATAAAAGGGAAAGACGTCCTCACAAAAGTGTACAAGCTTTTATGAAGACAATCAGGTAAAATAAATAATAACATTGTGAAATTGCTCAGATAATTTATTTAAAGAAATAGTTTGGCATTTTGGGAAATGCACTGTTGCCCAGAGTAAGACGATTACCAGTGTCATGCATGTTGATTTATTATGGAGCAGATGCATGATTATCTTTATCTAGCATAAACACTGGAAGCAAAAGGAGATAGCCTGGCTCTCTCTAAAGCACAGAAATCCAAAGCTCACCTGTTAACTCATATTGCATATCTGTACGTTGCAAAAGTAAGTGTACCTCTGGGATTTCAATTTAATTTCAAGGCCAAATTAGAGTCCATCTGTTCAGAAGAGTTTCCAGTTAATGTAATGAGACTCAGGTGTCGTCCAGTGCCCTGTTTAGCTTTAAGATTTGCCACAGTCTGACGGCACTGACAAAAAAGGAGCTTTCCTGAGTACCTCAGAAAAGGAGTTGTTGTTACAAAAACATCTCTAAAGAGTTTGAAATTCTCAAATCCATAGTCAAAATGTCTGGACATCTCAGCTGGTCACATCGGCTACTCAAAGCAAAGTTTCATATACTTTTGCAAACACAGATATGCACAAATGATTAATGTCCTTGAATAAATAAATGCACAAGTGTGATATTTCTGTTTCGTTTGCGTGAAAATCCACTGATGTATTGAACTATTTTCATGTAGAAATGCAAAAAATTCCGAGGGGCACAAATCATTTTAAGTGCCACTGTACAGTACATAATGATCACAAACAAAACACATTCTCACACAATGTATATGGGGCTGCACAAAGTTGAAACAAAGACATGCAATAATGGAGAATGCATTGATTTGTTATGGTCATTTTAAGTGTTTTGATGAACATTTTACAGAACCTGACCCACTGTTTCCTGTCTTTTATGCTAGGCTCTGGTAATCACTTCAAAAATGTCAAATGACTATTTTTTTTTTAACCATGTTAAATCCTCCACGTTGGATAATATTGACAATGCGTGATGTAATAAAACTCAGTTTCGACAGATGTGCTTTTGCTTGTGCTGCAATTGCACAATGTTTTTACTGCAAACAGAACGTTCACCTAGCCCTAATTTATTGTCACAGAATTAACACAGAAGCACAGAGGATTCTGGGTAATTCCTGCATAGCTGTGGTGAGCCTGGAGCGTCTGAACTTCCAGTCTGTGTACTTATCATCGCTGCAGCCTGTGGTGACTCTGGTACGACTGCCCGGCCAGACACCAACTGAGCTCCACAATGACTTGCCTTTAAATGGTCCTCAGCAGGTACAGAAATGAAGGTCTAGACACTGAAATGTGTGACAAAAATTTTACGATTATTTCACTCTTTTCTCTGCCTTTTTTCCTTTAATCTATACTAATAGAATGGCTTCAGTCCAAATGAGGCAGCATCCTGGACTGAACCAATCTGCTCTGACAGCTCCCCGTCTGGAGAACCAGAGCAGGACTCAGGTTTTGACTGTGACTCTAATCCAGATCACCCTTACATTGTGTTTGATTCTGCTTCCGATGATGGGAAAAGCGATTCGGAGACATTTTATTTGGATCCAGATCCAGACCAGACCATAGTGATTGAACTGGAACCGGAGGCCGAAGCAGAACGGGCTCGATGCCTACAGCTGGAGGAAGAGCCCCAAAATAAATGTGAGGTTGATATAGTGGATGACAGTGAAGACCAAAGACCTGATCTCTGCTGCTCGCAGGAACAGGCGGACTTATCTATCGTGGAGTCTGAAGCTGGACCTGGGACCGAAGAGCTAGAGAGTGAAGATTTCTGTGCTGTCTGTCTGAATGGAGGAGATCTGCTCTGCTGCGACCGCTGCCCCAAGGTTTACCACTTGGCCTGTCATATACCTCCTCTTATCAGCTTCCCATTGTAAGCATCATGTGAATACACACATCTGTTGCGCCTTTATCAGCTCTGCACACACTCTCATGATGATAATCAGTACACTGTGTTACAGTGGCAGTTTGCAATTGTGGCTATTGACCAAACAGAGGTCCTGTATGTTCTGCAGAGGTGACTGGGTGTGTACACTGTGCAGAACGGACCAGGAGCCCGTGGAGGCCTATGA
Source organism: Chelon auratus (assembly GCA_030220025.1). Taxonomy (NCBI): domain Eukaryota; kingdom Metazoa; phylum Chordata; class Actinopteri; order Mugiliformes; family Mugilidae; genus Chelon; species Chelon auratus. Next base: position 7,967 of record JASGAT010345329.1, on the reverse strand, counting down.
TTGCGAGAATATGCACTCCTGTGTGGGAGTCAACGCACCTTACACACTATCCAACCAGGACCAGAGGGTGAGCTGTAGTGCAGAGTCAGTGGACTGATTTCTGCCGCTGTTTAATATTTAATTCAAGAGTTAGGTGAGAACTAAACACTTGTTTCATGTGATGTTCAATTTCCTTCTAACTCAGGCCTCTTCTGGTATCAGCTAATAAAACAATTACCAAAAACAAATTGTGTTTTGGAGACTCCGTATTCAACCACAAGATTTTGTCTGTCTCTGTTTCTCTTTGCAGAGGTGTGAGAAGTTAACTCTGTCCTTGTACTGTCACCTGCTCAGCGCTCCATTCCATGAACCTGTCAGCCCTCTGGTCAGTCAGATTAACTTATGTAAAACATCTGCACCAAAACATCTTGAAAAATTCCCATCAAATAAATCACATTGGTGGTAATGTTCCTAAAAACACCCCTGACATAGGTGAAACATTCCACATGACATTAAAATGACACCCTTCCCTCCTATAGCGATCTAATTTCTGTGAATGTGCTCCAGGCCCGAAACTACTACCAGATCATCAAGAGGCCCATCGACCTGTCGGTGATCCGCAGGAAACTGGACAAGAGCAACACTCTCCACTATTTCACAGCTGAGCAGTTTGTTGACGACATCCTGCTGATGTTCAAAAACTGTGCTACTTTCAACTACGTAAGTCTGCCACAAGAAATATGACTGGATTTTCCACTTTAACCTAGCTCCTAGTGTTAACTGAATTATTTCTGCACCTACTTAGACTGCGGGGGAAAGTTCCATGTGTGACAGCAAGCTGAGCCACGTTTCAAGTAAAAAGACTCTAAAGCCATGTGCAGCTGCTATGTCTAAGCCGCACTTAGAACTTTGAACTAAATGCTAACACCAGTATGCTAACATGACTATGATGCTGAATGTGCAGTTGCCATCTTAGTTTAGCATGCTAGCATGCCAATGTTAGTATTTAGCTCAAAGCACTAGGATGGTAAGATGACATGTTGACATTTGTGGCCTAGGACTTGCAGAAAGTTTACTTGATCAGTACACAGAGATTTTTTTCAGTTTATAGCTTTCTGTTTTTCCTTCTTCTGTATCCTCTATGTGTAGCCAGACTCTGAGGTGGGCCAGGCTGGTCGAAGTCTGGAGGTGTTTTTTTTAAGCAAGCTGAAGGAGATTTTTCCTGACCGGACTTTTCCGTCAGCCAGCCAGGACAGAACGGACAGAGCTCGCATCCGGTGGCTCAGCAGGAAGAAGAAGGAAAACTACAAAAAGAAGAGATACATCTTCAAAGGGAAAAAATATTACCTGTAGCTTTTTATTGTTTCTTCGTTGCCTCGTAATTAATAAAAACAGAAAATGGATTTTGTGGAAACTGCAACAATTACTCTGTACTTACTTTTTGAGGATGAACAGTCATTTATGGCCTTCTGATAAAGTGTCACATGCAAATCCGTTGCATTATTTGTGTGCATCTGTACAAACAGAAAACATTTTCCTTTTTGTGTAAATGAATGGTAAATAATGAACATTTACAAAAGTAAATCGTCTTGGTAAATGTACCAATAGACTTCTATGTATAATGCCAGTTTGAACTTAAACTCAGCAAAAGTTAAATTAGGGCCTAAAGGGTCACTGTGGATATGGTAAGTGACCCATATATACTGGTAACAGTATGCTTTATGTTCCTGCCATGTGTTTTGATCACAAGCGCTTTCAGTTTTGTCATCATGGTAACTTTGTTTCAGTTGCTATTCAACATGCTTTTCCAGGCACTACTGTTATTACACACATACCCACCAGAGGGCGTGATTGTAAGTGTTTTTATTGGAGTAACATCTTTTTAAAATACACTATCAATGAACTTTTCAGTATTTCTAGCAGGGCATTTAAACCTTAAAGGATTTTTCTGTTTTCTTTTTCCACTTACATGATCTTTGTCTAGGCTGTTACTTCCCTTTCCATTCGCACCGCTTTTGCCGCTCATCAGCTTTGGTTTTCCTCCCTGCAGAAGTGCTGTCATTCCGTTTTGTTTGGAATAACAAAAAAGACCCAATATGGTTTGATTAGATCATTTATGATTCGATGATTGATTTGTCTTTATTTAATTGTGTGCGTTTATACTGTTAATAAAAATAAAAAATCACCGGAAAGCACTTTTCAGGATATGATTTCGATAACTTTATGGGAAATAAATAAACATGTCACATATCAGACAGCTTACAGTAATAATATATTAAGTTTAAATGAATAAATAAAAGGCTGAAGTGATGCACCTAAAATGTGTTTGCAATATGATACGGAAACATGGAGGAAAAACTAATAAAACCAGCGGCTGTGTTGCACAATGATTAAGTGAAATGAAAATTGCTCATTAAAAGGCTGTGACTCAGACTGACTGATATTTTTCATTGAAGCAGTTTGACTCCAACTTTTGGAAAATAAACCTTTTTTACTGGTTTCTCCCTAGAGACCACCACCACTGTTGCTGAACTCCATCAAGCTGTCTGCACAGCACCGTCTCTGCAGGAACACACAGAGACCTGCCAAGTGTCTCACAAACATGAGAGCCCGGCTCATGCTCTCAGAATGACATCATGCAGAACATTGTCATTAAAACACAGTGCAGGCTTATTAAAAGGCGCTATGTCAACATGAACTGTATGTCAGGTATGTTAGAGTTATGATCAGGAGTGAGTAAAACAAAGACACACTGATACAGACATGGGCAGTTTGTTTTATCCAGTACCGTGCATTAATATTTGTACTTTACTTTAGTGGTCCCATTTTACATAGTTTTATGTTTACAATTTAGAGGAAAATATCGCACCAGTGTTCACTACCATTATTACACAGCAGTAGTTACGAGTGACTTTAAAGACAAACCCATACACACAAAATAGCTTACATAAACTATATTGTTTTTTGCACAGTAAGGCAATAATGTATGTTATTTTCACAACAGAATCAAGTAAAGAAATCTATTCGATATCTATCTGAGTATATTTTGGTATAAATTTAACCCACAAACACCATAGTGAAGCCTGCCAGAAATCACAATTGTCTGTTAAACCGCTACTGTTAAATGAGGTAACACAATGGTGACCGAGTCTCTGGCCCATTGATGATTGTGATAGTGATACAAACTGGGTCTTTGTGGAGTTGTTTCCAGATCACAAATATCTGGTTATCACTGCAGAATGTATTGATGAACTGTCATCAGATGAGGTCTCTGCAAATGCACCTAAATATTTCCTACCGCTTCATATTAAAAGCAGTTAACTTCAATTTTTATTTATGTTTCATTTCAGAAGGAGCAGTCAAAGTGAGCTGATGAAGAGCTTCAGGCAAAAGGCCACACATCTCCAACTTCACAGGGAGGTAACTATAAAATCAGATGATCACAGAAGGATGGAAAAGGTAAATTAATATCTAACTTATTTATCAAAACAATTAATTTCTGTCCCCAGCATGCTGTGACCTGTAGTATTGAAGTGCATCTGGTGTCACCAAATCAACCAAGACTGTAAAGTTTGAGGTTTACACTTCAATCTTTTAACTTCATTCTTTTTTGTAAATACATCTTTGTCATAATTTTTCACCAAATAATCATTTATACACAAATACAATTGTATTTTTATTATACTTGTGATTACTGCACTATTTCCTAGTAATTTATGAAACAGAACATGCTTTTTCAGGTGTGTTTTTTTCCAAATTCAGCATTAAAATATTACTTTTGGATCGACCCTTTGCACGGGAGTGGGAGCCAAGAGTTAAGGAGCTGAAGCTTGTCAGATGAGGCTTAAGGAAGGAGCCCAAAAATCTCTGTGGTATTGTATGAGTTGATATAATATATCACAAACAGTTGTAGCATCATAAAGAGAAACTGAGTGGAAATATTCTTTAATCAATTTCTATTTCTTTAGTTGTCATGGCGGTTAGAAAATCACTTAATCTCCACATTGTACAACCTTTACTGTTGACGTATGTAAACTAACAGATTGTTTTAATTCTTGCACGTGAATAAATCTACCAATAAACCTGTTTGTAGCATCCATTTGTGGATTCATCAATAGGACGTGACAGGCTGTGTTTCTCCAGGACTCTGCTGCAGTCCTCGGTGGTCTGCTCCCTGTGAGTCGATTCTGTCGGTTTCTGATTGTGGTTTTCAATTTTTCAGCTCTTAAACATGATATACTTTCTAAAGTGTTTTGGGGACATTTTGTCCTTCCAAGATGCCGCTCAGTGGAATTCATCAAACATGAAAGAACGGAAAGTGGCTTTTTCATGTAGTTGAAGCCATTTGAGGTCAAAAGCTTGGACTTTCGTGTACTTTTGTGAAAATGCTCTGAGTAACGTCATCAATGAACAGGATTCAGCATGTACTCTATGAACTCTATGAGTGTTGCAATTACTGATAAAATCCACTCTGGGCAGAGCAGAAACACTAATGCTTTGATCTGACTGCACATCCACCAGGATCTAAAATGTGTCAGCTGCTGAATGAAGAGAAAGGTGATAGCAAGTGTTTAACGGCCAGCAGCCCCATGTTGAATGTTAAGAGAAAATGCAGGAAACCGACCGTGAGATGTTATTGAAGGAATGTTATTAAAGGAAAGTTTATTCCACGTTTTTAAACCCACTTCATTCAGTCCATTAAACCTTAGTCACATGTCCGTCTTCGTTTTCCTCTATAGTTTTTCTTCCTTCTTCTGTCTTATATTGTGCAGATGTTTCATTTGAGAACATCAAAGTCTTCATGCTCTGTCTGTCTGTCTGAAGCTGGGTGAATCACTAATGCACACAAAAAGGAGCCAGACATACAGTACCTCCAGCTGCAAAGGAGAACATCCTCTTTGAGATAAGACTTACATGTAATGTTTATATCAAACTCTGCAGTATCCATTAGCTGTGATCAGACAGCTGATATTTTTCATTCATCTCACAGGAGCATTGTCACACTGGAACAGTTAAAGACGTATACTTTTTCAAAAAAAAAAAAACCCCACAAGATTTAGCTCTTTGTGTTATTTAGGGTTGGTTTAGCCTCATTCACAGTCTTGATAAGTTAAGGCATTAGAAAAGTCTTGAATTATTGTGTCTGGGAGAAGGATAAGTGCACAATGTTTTCACTGGACCCTGTTGAGAGCAGGGCTGATAGTTTATTATTTTGAAAAGAAAGCCTTTAATGAAACTGGTGTTGTCAGGATGAGGAAGTTAGCTCAGTAAAGACGTATTTTAACTTTACTTTTGACTGTATCTTTGGGTAAAAGCTCTGGAATACTAAAAAGAAAGGAGATAAGGCTGTGCTTCATCATTTTTGAGATTTCTTTGGGCTCAACACAGAGATTTTAATTCATTAAACCCATAAACCTCAAACCAGAATGAGCTCAGAGACCACCAACACACCATCAATCATCATCATCAGCCGTTTCACTTCACAAATCCAACATCTTGGTAATGGAAACATGTTACATCTGCCCCAATGCCCAAATATGGGAAACAAACAAAGTTTGGGAAGAAGAACAAGAACAAGAACAACAAGAAGAACAAGAACAAGAACAAGAACAACAATAACAACAAGATGTAGGAAAAGAAGAACAACAAGAAGTAGTAGAAGAACAACAACAGTGAGTAGTAGCAGAAGAACAACAGCATGTAGGAGAAGAAGAAGAAAATGCAGGGGAAGAACAACAACATGTAATAGAAGAAGAACAACAACATGTAGGAAAAGAAGAAGAAGCAGTAGAAGAAGAACAAGAAGTAATAGAAGAACCATGAGTAGTCGTAGAAGAACAACAAGTAGTGGTAGAACAACAACAGCATGTAGAAGAACAACAAGTAGCAATAGAAGAAGATACAGAGGGAGAACAACAAGTAATAGAGGAACATGAAAAAGTAGTAAAAGAACAGCAACAAGTAGTAGAAGAGCAATGAGTAGCAGTAGAAGAAGAACAAGAACAAGTAGTAGTAGTAGTAGTAGTAGAAGAAGAAGATGAAGAAGAAGAAGAAAAAGAAGAAGAAGAAGAAGAAAAACATGTAGAACAAGCATAAGTGTACGTCTTTTGTTGTAGGTGCAGTTTTAAACATTAACATCAGTCTAATTTCTCTGAGCAGCATATGAGACCCAAATGATTTATGGCTGCCATCTTAAACCATTATTGTAGTTTCAGTACATAGCAACAAAATGAATACCACATTTTTCCAAAAGTCTGTTACAAAAAACATTTTTTTTTTCTATTTATCTTTCCTGACAAAGATGAATAGTCACTAATTATGGTTTTCCCCATGTATTCAACCTAAAATCTGCAGCTGCCTGAAATTCTGAAAGCTTTTTCACATTTTGTACCAATAAAAACAGCACCTCCTGCATGTTTTGCATCGTCCATTATATTTTTAGAAACTCGAAATTTTACCTGCAATAAAACCACTGATTTTATGTAAAGATGGACAAAGTGGAGCGTTTTGGTACAGCATGATACTTTCGGTGATAAGTGATGGTGCTCATTATTCATTTATGCTGTTTCTTTATAATTATGAGGCTGAAATAAGTCAGCTGCTGTGTCTATTGAGCCATTGCCATAAATAATCGCATCCTATTAGCCTACTTTTATTTTTTTGTGTTTTCTTTTGCACAATTAACATATTTGTTTCATTATTTAGTGTTATTAGATTTTTTTTTAACTTTTATTTGGATTATTAAGTCACTCACGTTAAATCAAAATAATGTAATTCATGTTAGTACTAGGCTAAATTACAGTAAAGGAAAACACTATGAGATGGCTTACCTAACATACAATGAACTAACATGTAAATGAGCACCAGCCAGTTTTAAGATGAGCCTTTTTGGTTTCTTTGTGTATTATTTCTTATTCTGAACATATATTCTCGGCCACTCAGCAGGTTCTAATTCATCAACATTAAATTTAATTAGGCTAGACTAAACTAAGGTGACTAAACTAAGCTACAACAAATTAGACACATGCACCCAATTCATTTTGGTTGTCAGAACATTCACTAAACACTGATTCTTTCCGGAATACTATTTTGTTTTCCAACTACATCTGTTTAGTCTGATGAAACCAATTAAAAGTTAAGCATATGCTAAGTGATACAAGCATACAAGCGTCCGTTTTACATTTATTTATTTTTTATGACATCCTACAGCTTAAAGGTAAGCTAAACTACAATAAACATGGCCATCTTAGCTTAGCGCTGTTAGCTATGATGGCTGTGCATCTCCACTGAAAACTGCTTCAGTTTACATTGGTTGTCATTTTTTCTATATATACACTGCCTGGCCAAAAAAAAAAAAAAAAAGTTGCCACACTCTAATAGTTTGTTGGACCGCCTTTAGCTTTGATTACAGCATGCATTCACTGTGGCAGTGTTTCGATTAGCTTCTCCAATGTCACAAGATTTATTTCCATCCAGTGTTGCATTCATTTTTCACCAAGATCTTATATTGATAATGGGAGAATCTGACCATTGCACAAAGTCTTCTCCAGCACATCCCAAAGACTCTCAATGGGGTTAAGGTCTGGACTCTGTGGTGGCCAATCCATGTGTGAAAATGATGTCCCATGCTCCCTGAACCACTCTTTCACAATTTGAGCCCCATGAATCCTGGCATTGTCATCCTGGAATATGCCTGTGACATCAGGGAAGAAAATAAATCCACTAATGGAATAATTCAATAATTCAATTCAGTCATTCAGTATATTCAGGTAGTCAGCTGACCTCATTCTTTGGACACATAATGTTGCTGAACCTAGACCTGAGCAACTGCAGCAACCCCAGATCATAGCACTGCCCCCACAGGCTTCTACAGTAGGCACTAGACATGATGGGTGCATCACTTCATCTGCCTCTCTTCTTACCCTGATGCCCCCATCACTCTGGGACAGGGTAAATCTGGACTCATCAGACCACATGACCTTCTTCCA
>JASGAT010345327.1:0-10504 GCA_030220025.1 Chelon auratus | reverse complement strand
GAATGGGCTAAAATTCCTCCAAGCTGCTGTAGACCACTGATCAGCTGTTACCAGAAACATTTAGTGACCAGGAGGTCACAGCAGATACTGGACACAAGGAGGAACTTGCTTTTGTAACTCACAGATATGAACAAATAAAACAAATAAATACTAAAGTATAATATTTCCGTTTCATTAGATTGATTGGCGTCTCTTTGTCTTCTTTCAGGACTTGTGTTGATGTTTTGAGTCATTTTTATGCAGAAATGCTGCCAAAAGTCCTTAATCTCTCCCTAATCTCTCTAACTTTACAGCAGGAACCAGTGGGCTGTGAACTTTGAATCTTATCCTGAGTGTGTTGCAAAACTGTCCAGAATGTGCAGAAACGTTTCCACCGTGATCTAAAGCCCAACAAGATTAAGTGAAGCAGCCGGCTGACCCATAAAAAAAGAGACAGCTGTTTTACTACATAACTTTGGTGCAAGACAAAACAAAATCTTAAGGTGGACTTTCGTATTGCTGATTAAGTTCTCATATTCCTGTTGGATGCTGTGTTCCTCCACATCTCCATCAAGTTGATTATGGAGCAATTTTTAATGAGATTTATAAATGTATTTATGAAATAATGGACACGAGAAATCCCTAAAGAGTGTGTGGGCGTGTTTAGTACTGGCAGAGGTAGGACCTTGAGAAGAAATTGCATTAGTTTTCTCGTAAATTGTGTCACTCAGGATAAAGGATTTTGAAACACAGACAGAACAGTCGACAAGGAGACGGACAAACACTGACATATACAGATAATTACAGTCAATAAAGACAGCACAGGGAGAAAGGGAATGGAGAAACAAATTGAGAGAAAAAGACAGTCATAATAAAGAGCGCTCCAATCTGAAAGGAGAGTTCATTTCTGAGTGTCCAAAACCAACACCGGCCACTTCTCTCAGCAATCTGACACTTATTGCTGCTGCAGCTTCACTGACCTGAAAACTGGCGGAGCACATCCACCGAGGCCTCCGCCTAATAAAACCCTACCTTCCACTTTCATCCAATAAAAATATGATTTTCTTTCCGCTTGTTTTCAATAAAGCGCGGCTTCGTTTTCCATTGACTTTGCATCAAACAGGATTTACACTCCAGATTCTCAACGTTATCTGTTATTTCTAAATTCTCCTCAGAGACCAGTTGAAAGGAGAGCTTTTCCATTTTCTACGTTGAAGGTTCATGGACTCATCTCGAGCTCCGTGTAGTGTAGTAGCCAGACTTAACTCTTATTAGACTATGAGTCTGGTTATACGCCTTTTTGATTTCATTGTGGAGCATGTTTCAACCTCTGCATGTCATTTAGTTGTAAACACAATCAACTCCATCCAGAAATGAAAGCCTATCTCACCGTAGTCTGTGTGGAAGATCTGTCGGACCAGCAGCAGGAACCACTCCTTCGTCAGGCCGCCCATGTCCAGCCCCGCCTCCCCGACAAACGTCACCCGCAGCTTCTTCTTCAGGTCGCACCGCTTCCTCGTCAACTACAGATGGAGTGAAAGACAAAAGAAATCAGATCTATGAAGTATTGCAAAAAAACATCCGGGACACTGGAAAATAACAAGGGCAGAGAGAGTGGAGACATCATTAACACATGGTTGATGGTTGGGTTTAGGTTAGACGAAGCGTTTGAGGTTAACACATGAATGCACAACATTAAAAGAATACTTGTAAATCCTCATGAGACGCTCTCTGTATATTCACCGGCCTCTCCCAGCGTTACCACTCCACAAATTCTCTCTCTGACAACACATTTAAAAAATTGTTCCCAATTGCTCCTTAGTATGGCCTAAAAAAATTCCAATTTCCACCCAAGACATCTGTGTGCGTCTCTGAGATGAGTTCCTTTCCTCGTCACATGGTTTTCATGTGGGCAACACCCACAGATGTTCCAGTTCTTTAGAAGTGAGGAAACTCACCAACATCTCAGAACTGAAGTGGTTCTGTCCTGAGGAATAAGCTTACATTCCTCAACTGTTCCTCAGCAGTTACTGGGAACTACCATTCCAGTTTCCCTCGTATCAGTGTGTACTTGTAGACAATCAGTGTGGGTTAGACCACAGATAATTCTGTTTATTGGGTGAACAGTCTCATCTCTAGGGCATCTGGGTGCTCCATGGATACAGAAAGTTGTCTCAGAAATTATTTAGATACTGTCACTGTTTTAATACTTAAAATAAATAAAACAGTTAATGTATCTGTGAAGGTTCTCAGTCATCTAGGTAGTGGTATAGCCAAAAAAAGAAACAAGGGCAACTTGACTTGTAGAGTTTCTTTAAGATGTTTCATCTGAGAAGCTTCCTCAGTTCGAAAGGAATCTGTGGATGTACTGATCCTGTTTTTTCTTTTCTAGAGTACCATTCATTGGAGATAGAAAACAGGATCAATACATTTTCCTCCAACTATCAGGTGAGAATCTGGTTGGACCCTAGCCATGGCAGTTACTGATGGGTAACACCAACAGATGCTCCTATTTCAACACCAGCCCCCCACCAGTCATTTAGAACTGAACAAGGTGCTTTGATGAAACGTTGTTCAAATCCAGCTTTTTGGATTCCTTCAGTTGGTTCCTTTTTTTTTTTTTTGCAAAATTTTAATTTTATGCATTTCAAAAGATACAGTACATGTCAAGATGTCTGCAGTTGGAGTCCTAACAGCAAGATCCGTCACCCATGGCCTTGGCCAGGGGATTGTGTAAGTAATGAGCAGGCAAATAATGACTTCCTTTTTTAAAAGTCAAGAATGAAACTGAAATGAACTCTTAAACAGACAGGCAGCCAGAGAAGGAAAGCTAACAACTGGGAGATAGATTTGGCTAGCCGAGGCGTGTGAACACTGCAGTACAATAATCAGGATGTAGAGAGAGGGAATCAGTCTGTAAGTCGCAATAGAAAAAATCAATTCATTCCAGATAACCTAGATTTCTCCAGCTCACTGTCTGATCCAAACTGTTACGTAGCATGCTGAGTAGAAGTGTAGAACAAATCCTCATAGAAACGTCTTTAAATTACACCTGTGCATGCTTGCGTACGCTCAATAATCCCAGTGCTAACGTTAGCTGTAACACCGAGCACCTGCAGGATGCACCAGGTTGTGATTGTGGACTGACCTCATCCAGTGAGTCGCTGAGGAGCTGAGCTCGTCGTACTTTAATGTTGAGGAACAGGAGGTTCATGTCCACTCTCTGCCTGCGAGAAACTTTACTGACCAGGCTTTGCTGTGGAGGAACACAACCACACACACAATTAGACACAAGACAGTCCTCAGTTCCCCAAGGGGTTCTTTAAAAAAAAAAAAGCTCGTCTGTGTCTCACCCTGGCCTGGCTGATCATCTGCTGCTCCGAGTCTTTCTGGATGATGGCTTTCTTCACCACCGTTGACAGGATGAAGGGAAACTGACAGAAAGAAAACCTGAGAGAAGATACAAATATGAAAAGTTAATTGTTCTGAAAGGTTTTAATCTGTTGCTTTAGAGCTAAAAAAAAAAAAACAGCTCCTGACCAGCTCTCAGGGTTTTTTTTTTTATTAAATTATATGTTTCAACCAAAAGAACAGGTTCTGAAATCAAATCTCCACCCTCGGAGCCTCATGAGCCCGATCGCTCACCACAGCAGCCAGGCCGTCGTTTGAACAGTAAACTCTGGATGGGTTTTCTTTATCGGACGTTAACGAGCCGTGACGCAGCGTGAAACTGACTTCATGGCTTCTGCTGAGAGACTTTCCATGGTTCCGGATAAACGGCAGCAGCAGGAACTTCATCTCTGCTCGGAAGCAGATACTCAGTCTGACTTCCAGGAATCTTGACCCGACGCTTGGTCGTGAAGTAAAACAACTCCTTAACTCTTACTCTTACTTCTTTCTTTAGAGCTGAATTTATTTGTGGCTTAGTTGATTTGGAAAGAAAACTTTATCCAAACATTAGAATTAGCTTTTTCTCTGTTATATATCAAACTGGACTCTATTGAACTAGATGTTATTTGGGTTTGTGTATCTATAAATCTTGTAGATTTCTATTTCTAATACACTTACCTTTATATACATTTGTATAAAACTCTTTATATCCGAAATATATTTACATGTAAACACACAATATACTGTATCTCATGTTCATTCTATATTTTACTTATATATATCCTTTTTGTCCCATATCATTAAATCCTTACATACCATAAATCAATATTTTCACATTTGTGTATACTGCATATTATATATAACTTTTTTTTTACCTTCTTACCGCAATATATATAAAGGATGCACCAGAAATTTTCGGCCGAAAACCGAAAATGCACTTTCGGCCGAAAATGTATCGCCGAAACAACACGGCCGAAACAGGATTTTGTAATGATGCAAGCAACAACTGCAGCAATATTCGGCTGAAAATGGCCCAACAGTACATTTTCAGTGCATCCCTACTTTTTTCATAAATTAAACAATCAACTGATAAACAAAACTGAAATCAATTATTTTTATTTCCTACCAATAGTTTATATCTCATCATTCGCGTTGGTTTGGATAATGGAGCCAAACTATAAAAGGAATATTGTGGGCTACTTATTTTCTGAAACAAGAGGCATGTCAAATGATTGTAAATACTACAATACCCATGAGCCTCTGGGGTTTCTGCAGCAAAGAAGACTCAAACCAGAGACATGAAATCAGTCAGTTTAGGATCTGCACAGTGTTGCACTCTAACGAAAGAATCCAAATGTTGAACTGACTGAAATTTCTGAACTCATCCGACAAGTGACACCTCTAACTTCATCCTGACGGACATTTATCACAGCAAAGATTTCTGGGACTCAAAGTTGATATCATTGGCAAAGTTAGGAACATCTAACCCTGTGCCAACAATTCAACCAAGAAAATTCTCTTCTTTGAGAGTTAAAATGTTTTAACTTTCAATTTGGATGAAATAAACTCTTGGTTCCCAGATGTAAAAGTCCACTTTGCTTCCATTCACAGACAAATTAACTGTTTCTTATACATGATGGCAGCCTGCAAGCAACAGCTTTTGAGAAAGCTGGTAAAGGACAAATATCTGACCGATTGGAGTTGCCGTAGTTCTGCCAGGTCCTGTACTCCTCCATGAAATCAATGTGCTCGAGGGTGATGTTGTAGAAATCGGTGAAAGGCATGATGGGAGGAGAGGAGACGCTGTTTGCTGCATCTGAGGAGAAGAAAGGGACAAAGAAAGCCAAAAAAATTAAGAAATAATCATGTGCAGCAGTCAGACATGCGCTGCCATTTGTTGAAGCGACTCACTGAACAGGCTGAGGACTTTGGTGGCGGAAGGAATCCACCAGGAGCACTTGGCCAGAGGAGGAAGTTCGTCTGGTTCGGCAGGGAACAGGCGAGTGGAGATGAACTGCAGGAGGCGCTCTACCAGCTGCCTGAAACGCCTCGCTGACAGCCTGGCACACACAAACACAGTTAATACTGGTAGCCTGGCACAGTGTGAGCTCCACAAACCCTGAAATATACTGCATGCACAAGAATAGACGCTTGCACTGTAAGAGGATTACAAAAAAATAGCAGTGTTTACGGAGAGGTTTTGGTTTCTGGATCTGAGCAGAACTAGACAGAACTTCTAATTTGAAGCAGCTTGGTCGTAAATCAGAACCACAAAGAGCACAAATACAAATTCTCCTCATTCAGGCTAAGAGAGAGAGAGAGACGTTAAGAAGCTGAGGAAGAAGAAGATAAATCTGACTGGACAACGGATTAACCTTAAGTGTTTTTTTTTGTGAAATGTGTTTTAGCTTTGAGGGAAAGCAGAGAGTTTGTGGCGTAAAGTTGGTCTGGAGCCTCTCCGTTGGGAACTGATTCTGCTCCAGCAAAGACCTGCAGGGCCAATCAAATCATTTGGGGGCGGGGCTTTACATGGCAATGGACAGAAACCTCAATTGCGTGCAGGCAATAACAAAATCCCAGTGGTGCATTATTAAAACTCTAGCGAGCTAAGTAGTTAGCCTTCCAATTTATACTGACTAAAGAAGGGACATACACCAATCAGCCACAACATTATGACTACTGACCGCAGAAGTAAACATCATTGATCATCTTGTGACAATTCAATGTTCTGCTGGGAAACTTTTGGACTTTTGGCACAATATTAGGTGGTCATAATGTTGTGGCTGATCAGTGTATGTTATTCATGTAAAAATCAAGTGAATAAGATTAAAACTTTGACCAAGAACTGGTCTCTTTACTCGGAGCCCAAAGACGAGCTCAAACCTGACACTTTTTACTCCGGGCTGGAGGAGCTGGCACACTGAACACAGTGAAGCCACATCAGAGAAGCAAAAATAAAAGATGCAGATGAAAAACAAGTCGGTCGCAAAAAAACAAAAAAAAGAACGCAACGGCTGCATTTTGTCTGAATCTTGGGGTTTTTCCGCCCGAATGACAAGAGAGATTCATCAAGTCTCGATGCTGTGAGTGAGATTTAGAAGGAAAAAAAAAGTTAGCCAGCGGAGAGAGTCTCCTGCCAGAGATGGAAACGCTTCAAATTTATGTTCTCATCCCACTATCAATCACTGGCTAACCCTCCTGCAAAGACCAGATGACAAGGCCCAATCTGCCTCTACGTCACAAAGTTATTTAAAGACCTTCGAAACGTGGTCTTTCCTCCACAGAGGACTTTACAATCGGCTGAACATACGTGCTCTCTCCTCAGACCCAGGTTAGATACACAAAAACAGTGAAAGACAATCAAACAACTTCACAAATACAACTGGAGAAGAGATGAGACACTGACCTTTTGAGCCAGTGAACCAGGAAGTGGAGATCAGCCTCAGACAGAGCAGCGATCTGCCTCAACAGGTGAGCGTAGATCACGTAGGTGCTGGTGCTGGAATACTGGGGGTTCTGGAAACACAGAAAATAAAAAGAATCTTCTAGATTTGGCAGCACTTTGAAAATCAACATTACAGAAATTAATAATAATATCTGCATCTCCATCCACCCATCCATCCATCCATTCATCCATTCATCCATCCATCCATCCATTCATCCATTCATCCATCCATCCATCCATCCATCCATCCATTCATCCATTCATCCATTCATCCATCCATCCATCCATCCATCCATCCATCCATCATTCCATCCATCCATCCATCCATCTATGCATCATCCATCCATCCTTCCATCCCTCCATGCATCCATCTCTGGATCCATCCATCCATAAAAACAATTAAAACAACAAACCTAACAAAAACAAAATTACAAACTAATTCAAATCTCATTTAAATTCTATATTTCTCCAGCTCGACTCTAATACGTCTGATCTGGGATTATTATTAGTTTGACTGGTTGCAACAATCCAGCAACAAACCCCGTCTGCACATTTATTTGGACGAGAGGATGAAAACAAATGTTTGAAGCGGCCCCGGTGGTCTTCATCACGGCCTGGTGTTTTCTCAGAACTTTATTAATTATCTCGCTGAGTGGAAGGCTGTAACGGGGAGAAATGATGGATAACGCAACGAAAACAAGACAACAGTTCAAATAAACCTGAATTAATGTTCGAGTACACAGAGAGAGGTTCCTCCCTCTGCTCAACAGACGGTTGGAATTAGCAGTTAGTATGAGACACAAGGAAGAAGATGATGGATTAAAGGATTCAGATGTCCACCTACAGCTGAAGGACAAAGGAAGGTAGTTTGAGGACAACAATGTCCACAATTTGGCCAGAGGAGACATTTGGTTTGAAAAGAAGAGTAAAAGAAGACATCTATGTCAAACTGGAAAACCTCTCTCTGAACGTTCACACTGGCCGATAATGGGTCATTAGAGTACAGTAACACTTTCCTCCAACTCCAGGTGACTATCTGGTCATAAACACACACTAGTCATGTGACTTTCAGGTGGACACCACCCACAATCCAACACCTCACTACATCTTCAAGAAACTCTACAAGTCCAGATTTCAACTTGTTTTCTTTGGTTGAACTGTGACCTGGATGACTGAGAAAAGTGTTCCTAAGAAAGTGATGAAACTCTGCAGCCACATGTAAACGCTTGTTGTTCTTTTGTTTTTTCCCTCAAGCATGACTCACTTTCACTTCGACACTACGAGCTGGGATGCAGTAAAAGTAACAACAAATGATCTAGTTAGTGAGAAGGGCTCTGTTGAGGCTGTGCAAAGGTTTAACGCAGGAAAAGAAGAAGAAGATGAAGCCGTAGCTTGAAGAGCCAATAAAAGAGGGAGAGTCGTCATCAGACAGGAAACCAGCGGCCCTCAGCTACAACATGACCTCACCCAGACCCAGTGTGTGTCTCTGTGTGTGTGCGGTTTGTTCGCACGAGAGCTGGAAGACGAGTCCTCAAAGTCAAATGAAAAATTTGGCTCGCCAATATATATATATGTGTGTGTGTGTGTGCGCTGATGAAGCATGGAACCACAGTGGAACTACTGTAGATTCCTGTCTTTATCTGATTCTAATTCCCAAAACCATATATGGCAATCAGACTGGAGGGAGAAAGAGAAGGAGAGAGACAAAGAAAAGAGAAACTGGATCAAAGAAAGAGACCACGGAACAGAAAAAGGCAAGAGAAGAGGAGAAGAGAGGGTGCAAGAGGACGCGTTGATAAGAAGAGACAAAAAAGCCAAAAAAGGCAAAGTCGCTCCATTAAGTCAGGGTAAGAGAAGAAGTCCTGAGCTGACCTGCAGAATCGGGCTCGTGTTTAATATTTAGGATCAAATTCAGCTTCACAAATCTAAGCCACCTGTGACCCCGGGCTTATTCTAACCCAGCAGGTCGACGGCGGACGCACAGCGTGAAGCTATAGAGGATCGCAGATATGAACGAGAAGCAGTCAGAAGCTTTAAATATTGATTCTGACAGCATTCGTCTGTTCGGCAGCACGGACAGAGTCGCTTTAGATTAAAGACGTCTGCTCCACAGCCGAGGCTAACACGGGGCAAGCGTTCTGGACGTCCTGTGGCTGAACACACAACCAAAACATGTCCTGTGTCCAAAACAGAAGGTTGAATACCTGAATGTCAGTGACCCGCAAAGAGAAACAAAAGCACTGGATGCCATTTTTAATCCAACCTTTATTTTACCCCACCCCCCCACCCCATTAAGACCTATTTAACTTAGGCAATCTGATCCAAAACAAGTGTCTGTTCATTAAAATGTGTCTCCACATGCGTCCCCAGCCAGCACTTGAGATCTGATCAACAATAACATGAGATGAGACTGAAACACTATGAGACGCAACTGAAAACGCTTTGTTTGTTCCCCTTTGTCCCTGTATCATATACAGTGCTGGTCCTACTTTAAATGTGTGCAATAAGCTTCTTATTTTCCCATAACGCAGCTGTGACCAACCACATGAACCCAGTTTTTTCATCTATTTAAATGGAGGCCAAAACACATTTTATTCAAACAGAAGAAAAGTTAAAACAAGAATATTCTGTTTGAGATCTGAGATAAATAAAGACAAATCACATTCAATCTAAGAGTTGAGCTCATTGTGTTATGACTGTGACATTTTAATTGTGTCTAATGATTTTTTTTATCTCACCTGAACAAGAATGAAATACGCTCGCAGGTCATCTTTTGTCCGAGGCCTGAAAACGGAACAGAGCAAAAGCCAGAAAGTCAATGAGACACTGCAAAACAAACACAACAAAAGCAAGCCAGACGAGATCTACTCTGTGAGCTGGGCCAGATTAAACGGATTCAGGAGCTGTACTGGACAAACACTCAGATTCTTTTTTCATGTAACTCTAGAAGATCAAGTACATTCACTTAAGTCTTCCTTAAAGCTAAACGACTGTATTGACTCAAACGTAGCTTAGAAATCATATCCATTTCATTATGAACCCTTTTTAACGAGTGATCCTCACGACTTTGTGTTTGTGCAGAGTTCACGGGCGTGTCACAGAAGTTCGTCTCACCCTTTCCACTCCCTCAGCAGGCTGTTGATGATCCCTTTCAGCACCGACTTCTGGATGTCCTGTGGCTGAACACACGACCAAAACACGGTCAGTGTCCAAAACAGAAGGTTGAATCAACATCCCTGAATGTCAGTGACCCACAAAGAGAAATGAAAGCACGGGATGCCATTTTTATCCAACCTTTACCCCACCACCAAGGGCAGTCTGGCCCCGGTCAGACCTCGCATTAACATCTGTCCAGCTTGTAGTACCTGTGGTCACACCTGGCATTCAAATGTGTCTCTTTTCTTTTCCATTTAAAATCGCGTTTACTTCATACATTCTTTTAAGGTGTTGTTTGCAGTTTGTTTCTCGATGACCCGATTAAGGACACAAATGTGTTGGTCTAATAAAGCTGTTCTATAAAATACAGGAGTATCTGGAAACGTGACCTTCTTATATTTCTTTTCCTCCTTCACACACCTTGGTAGAAGGTGAAATCACACCAGAAATACAAGTTCTTCAAGTAAAATGTGTCTCCACATGCGTCCCCAGCCAGCACTTGAGATCTGATCTCAGTGTGTGTGTGTCTGTAAA
>JASGAT010345319.1:0-14992 GCA_030220025.1 Chelon auratus | reverse complement strand
CCACCCACCCATCCACTGCCCCTCGTTGCCCTGGAGACGGCTCAGACGAGCAGGTGATGCATTGACAGGGAGCAGATGGTTCCCTGTGGAGGTAAGCATGGCTGAACAATGCTTCCATATTCATCATAAAGTCTTGCTAACTCTCTCCCTCCACTGTGCGCATAACTTCAATAAGTTGAATGACACACATTTTTTTTCCATTGCTCGTTGTTTTTGTTTTTTTTTGGGATGTTGGGGGCGGGGGTCCAGTCCTGTCGGTAAAGTTCGAGACTCAGACTGAGCGAGGTGAGAAAAGTTGCGACAGGATAAATAAAAAAGCCATTCAGAGGAGTTTACAGTATCTAGGATGGAAGGCGAGAAAAGACAAGTTATCGCCCCTGCGCTCGTCTTCTTGCAGGTGTTTTCGGGGCTTTTCGTTGCAGTAACTCACTCCTCTAAAGAAGCTCCTTCTTTTAGCCCCTGTCTCCCCTGGAGATAAAGTACAAACACCCCTACTCGCCCTGCTTCTTTCTTTCAGCTAACTCCTGAATAATCCAGCAACAATGCAGGGCTCTGAGGCGGTGTGCAGCGATTCGCCGGGAGGCCTGACTTGTTTTGGGGTGCAGCGGCGAGGGCTGGGACGGGGAGGGAGGGGGGCGGCATTATGGAGATCAGCTAATACGTGTAAAACACTGCATCCATTTTTTTTATTTGTATCTGAACAAGTGGTGAAGTAAAAAAAAAAAAAAGAAAAAGAAGTGTGCAGCACAATAGATAGAGGGCCGCGGAGCGCTACGCTTAACCCACCACACCTGGAGCACACAACAGGGGGTGAGAGAGGCACGTCTCTCACCCCCACCTCCCCTCTGCCTCACCCATCATCACCAGCACCGCAGCACCTATCAATACAGGCTGTAAGGAGCTTGGCTGGGCTGCGGGAGGAGGAGGAGGGGGGCTGGCTGTATTCACGGCCTGACTATGATAAAGACGCACAGTGAGGAGCCATTGAAGAGCCCTGTGCCCATAATGGAGTCACTAATAGGTGCCTATTCAGCAAGGAAAGTGTTTTCTGGAGGAGGAAAAAAAAAGTTTCAGGGAAGCAACAATCACTTTGTCTGCTGCCTTGTGTATGTAAAATTTATGCAGCTCTCTACCCCTCCACCCTTTTTACAAATCTTTTTTTGCTGTCTTTTTTTCCCCCCCTTTCTTTTAAAGAGCGTCACCGGTGAATAGACGACATGCATAGTTTGAAGTCTTCCTTTCATCCTTACTTGAAAATAAACTCAATGGTCTGTTCTCGAGTGAGTCCGGTCCAGCGGCAGGGATTTAAAAAAAAACAAAAAAAAAAACAGGGATACTTCATTAAAAGTGTTAGCCACAGCCACAGGTGATCATTTTCTTTTGGGCGTTTTCCACATCAGATTATTCTTTTAGCAAAATACACGCTGAATGTTTGATTCCATTTATATTATGAAGGAAGCAGATGTGTGATGTTAGAGTTGACATGTTTTAAAATGCAAACACTTTAACACTCATTTACACTTTGTCTATGACATTAACTAAAACGTTTCAGTTATGGAAAGGCACTTTTTACTTTACTTTTCCATCACTTGTGTGCACTGTGGTTCAAACTGTAGGCTGCTGCAACACTGCAAATCTCCCCACAGTGGGCTAAATAGTAACTATTGTATTGTGTCGTATCTCATCCTTTTCGTATCGTATCGCATCGCATCGCATCATAACTTACCTTACCTTAGTGTATCGTATCGTATCGTATTGCATCGCATAATAACTTACCTTACGTTAGTGTACTGTACCGTATCGTATCGTATCGTACCTTAACGTATCGTGTAGCATCTCATCCTTTTCGTATCGTATCGTATCGTATCGTATCGTACCTTTCCTTACGATACTGTATCGCACCGTATCATATCCTTTTTGTACTCTGTCGTATGGTATTGTATCGTATGGTATTGTACCCTATCGTACCGCATCGCATCGCATTATATGATACCTTACCTTACTGTATCGTATCATTTGCGTAACCTATTGTACTATATCGTATCGTATCTCATCCTTTTCGTTTCGTATCGTATCTTATCGTGTCGTATCGTACCTTTCCTTACGATACTGTATCGTACCGTATCATATCCTTTTCGTACCCTATCGTATCGTATCTGCCAGGATACGCAACCCTCCAGATGACAAGCAGTTACAGAAAATGAATGAATGAATATTCCAACTCAACTGTTTACAGAAATGATCCGATCAGATATACATGGTTTCATGCCCCCAAAACATCAATCACTCTAGAACTTCACTGACAAAGTGGTTCTGCAGCTGTGAAGCATCAAATCTGCCAGAAATATAACAGAAGAAGACGTTTTTGTTAACTTTATTGTCAACATTTAATTCACTCAATAGAAGAAGATGAACAAATGGAGCCAAGTTTTTCAACGTTGCTGCCCACACTGATTCCAGCTTGGTTCATCTTTCTTTTCGAGCACTTGTTTGCTTACAAGTGGTTGTTTTTCCACCTCCACGTTTCTGTCCCTTCTGGAAACTCTGTGTATGTGCAGACATAAAACTGTTGTTTTCAGTTTAATCCACAGACAGTGAACGCGACAACTCATCTAGACGTCAATCTGGGTCCTAAAAGTAACTTACACACTAGTGTAAGACACATATTTGGCCTAAATGAAATCTGGAGGGGATCTTAATTAATTTTAACATTTTAACCTTTTGATTGATGCCAAAATAATCAAAACCAAGATTCATTTCTGTATAATCCCCTCAAATTTAGCTGATTGCTGCTCTTAAAGCTGCGTAGACTTGTTGCCTGGAACCAATGCTGATGATTACAAAAAAAAACATATTATGTCTCTATTTCATTTTCTACGTTTATTCTGATATCTAACGTGCTGCATGCACTTTATTGTGTAATGTGGTGGCAATTTAGCATGTCAGGACTAAAAGAAAATGTAAATGTCACATTCTCATTCAGACTTGGGACGTCAAGAAGTCATTAAGGAGATCGGATCAATTATTTTTCCTTGTGGGGATTGACAAGCAACAAAAGGGTTCAAAAAACTTGTACGACTATGATACTAAGATAAATGGTTGCTTTATGTTGCTGTCTTTTCTTTACAGTCAATGTTAAAACTGCTGACAGGAATTATTAGAGATTAGTGAAAAGAGAGAGCAAGTGTCCCTCATGCCTACAAGGGTTGTAATTTCATTACTGGCTGTTATTCGGGTGAGTAGATTCAATATAATCACTGCTGCCTCACCCACTGCCACCACCTCCCACCCCGGGTCCCGATGCACCAGGGGAGCCGACCTCGTGGGTGAGCTGACTAATCTGGAAATGCTGAGACCATATTGAAAGAGAGGGCATGAACTGAAAAATACTGGGACCATATTGTGCTGCGTGTCAAAGGGCTTATCTGACAGATTGATGAGATGAGGAAATAACGGCGCTAACCGGGGGGGCCCGGGAGGAGAGAGGGGAGGGAGGGGAGCGGAGGGTCCCAGCATGGCACGGCAGCCAGGGCTTGGAGTCAGTGCAGGACTCCCCGCAGGCCTCTTGGCCACAGCCGGCGCAGGTCACCGCTCTTTGATTCTGGGTCCCGCGGCCGACAAAGGGCAGCACGCTGTGGGCAGGGCTGCTTTCCTTAGAACAGCATGAAAGCCCTTGTAATGGTATTTTTATGTGTTTTGTGAGAGGCTTTGTCAGCTTTTGTGTGCTGATGTATGTGTTTATTTGTGTGAGTGCATTTGCATATGTGCACCATCCAAGGTTTTATTTGAACTTTTTTTTTTGATCTAACAGAGGCAAAAGATTCAACTTTAAGTCACTGAATTGCTTTTATGTTCTTCTTGAGTGAAATTTAATTTAATTTGGTTTTTAATGAAAACTGTAAATTGTAAATTAGCCAAAATTTGTGATTTCTCACTGACTTTCCGTCACTTTGATCCTACTATTAGCTGTTCAGTTATCAAAATAGTGGTATTGTTTTTGGAAGAGATATAAGAGAAAATTAATTTGTCATCTAAGTAGTGTTTTGTTTCATTTCTGTTGTTCAATGCAATCACTGTATGTCTTGCGCTAGCGGTTAAATTAGCTAAATGGTTAATGATGAACATTTATTTATTTCTTTAATCTAATCGGGTGAAAATATTAAACATCAATGCAGTGAAAAACAATATTATTACATGACAAACATGCACACTTCTAAGCGATGAACCACATTAGCGCCCAACCATGTAGTTTTAGCATCTTTCAGCTAGTTGTTTTTACTTTTTCTGTCCTGCATTTCTTTTATTTTTTTGGTTTTCTTTCTCAACAATCAAACAAAAACATTTCGTGTGGATGGAAAGTCGGCCATTAGGCTGTAGCTTTTTCTTGATAATACGAAGAAAATGTTGATATTTTTCATTTCATTGCACATTTTTCATTTCCTACATTTTCATTCCTGATCGTTAGCTAGCTAAACTGTTCCTTAGCAGTGGTATTGTCACAACTCACCAACTGAACGCTAAACATTTTGTGTACACGACTTCCTGTGGTGGAACCGCGACTTCACGAGCTCAGGTCACTGTTTGCTAGCAAGAGCTGCATTTAGTTCTTATTTATGCTGCCCCCTAGTGGCCACAAAATCAGTTATGGGACATTTGCAGTTTCTTAAAGGGAAAATTTGTTTAAAATTTTATCAACTTTGCGCATTTAAATGTAAAGCCAGTGGTAGCCTTATATTATGTTAAATTATGTCAAACCAAACAGCTGAAAAGATAGGTGGGAAAATGGAAAGTGGGAAATTAGGGAGAAGCAATCTCTCAAGTCAGCGGCGCTGCAAAAATACTGCAATTTCCAAACTTCCCCTCACACAATACATTTTCCGACAGTGTCTTAGCAACTGGCATTGTGGCATTTGGATTACCCAAAGTGCACTGCAGAGCCCCTGCAGGTTCAACACACAGAGAGAGCTCAGGCAGAGTGTGCTTTTTGAAAGGAAATGTAAAGGAGAGGTCTTGATCTCAGATGGTCCCAAGAAGCTTTAGTACATGTCACAAGTTGTGCTCAGAGGGAAACTTCTCACCCCTCCTATGTTACTGCCAAGCCTTCTTCTTTATCAGTTTTGAAGCATTTAAATAAACCATTTATTTTTTTGTCCCCTGTAGAGGACAAGTGTCTCAGAATTAGGAATTGGCTGCTTGTGTTTGGTCTGGTCACCATGGAAATCAGTCACTGCTCCCCGCTTGCCCTCACCCCCTTGTTAATATTTCACCAAGAACATATTTGCGAGGCTTTTCCTGCACTACAAGTCTGAAGATGGAGAGCTTCAGGCCTAAGACGCACTCTAGATAATGAGCTTTGATTGCAGATACAGATAGAGGGCTGTTCAGATCGTGCCCACACACACACACACACACACACACACACACACACACACACACACACACACACACACGGATGAACTCTGATTTGTGGAATTGATAGGGTCCATTGTTTCCACAGAGCTCGCCACTATATGCCCTGTAATGTAATTAAGGCCAGGAGATTTGTGCTGCTGTATAGAGGCCCTGAACCTGATCCATGTTGTGTCTGGAGTCGGGCCGAAAAGCTCTTCGTGTCCAGCTGGTCCTGATTTCTGGTCTGGCCTCTGTCACTATGTGTTGTGGGGCTACAGTGCTGTTGACTTCCTAATTGGAAGCTTTGTTTTCTTGCATCTCTTGTTTTGTGTCATAGTTTTAGCAAAAGGGAAACATGTTTTGTGCTCTTTGCTTTTGTGTCTGTGCCAAGGAAACATGCTTGAGAGAATTACACTGGTTGAGCTGGATGGTAATTATTAACAACCATAAGCTATTTGAATGGGCTGCGTTTTTGTAGACTCCCACAGAGAGGAACTTGTCAGCTCCCACTACTACTCCAAAGGGTAAAGGTGTATCTAAAACACTGCCTAGGCAAATGGCGACGCTTGCAAACTACTTCAGTTGTGAAATTTGAGAGAGAAAATGGGTAAACTGAAAGATTAGGGCTTCTTGGACATGTCTGCAATCGAGAGAAGGGGCGCTCCAGAGCCTTGCTGGGAAAACAGACCTTCCAGAAATCGGGATTTCAAGCGACCTCTGAGGCTTCTGGCTCGGCCCAGGCATCCAGTCAGCACGAGCACCTGGCCGGCTGACAGTTCCGACTCGTCACACCGCGCGCACAGGGTGAGTCCATCTATGCCCACCCAGCTCTTCCTAAATCCACAGCTGAGTGGCCTGCTGCCGCCACCGCCCACAACTCCCAATATCCCAAATGAAAGACACGTCAAACGCTGCTGAATGAGCCCCATAGAGAGAACATGAGAGAGAGGATCCGTAAGACCAGGAGCATCTGTCCACCTCTCTGACACTAATGAATGTTAAGTAGGTTAGCTGCTGGTGTGCCAATGTCCCACAGGTCATTGTGACCAGTGGTGGCAGCGGGGCTGTGCTTTTGTCAGGGTGCGCCAGCCCCCTGTGAGACGTCTAAAATGGCTGGACCGCTTTCTCCTGCACACAATCCCAGCGCCAATAGTTGCCATATTGATCCTCCTTGCTTGCAGATTAAAGCATAAAAGAAGCTCTGTCCTGCCGGCAGGGGTCCCTACTGACTCCCTGAGCTCATTTCAGGGTCACGGAGTCCTTGCAGCCCCCTGACCCGGACCCCAGCGTAAACACACAGAAACACCGGTGCGAGGCAGGACCGAAACCTTTCCAGGGATGAACCCCATTAAACAGGATTGGTCCGATGCTCACATTCATGGCTCATTATAGCTGACCCCGGGCTTTCTCTCTCTCAATCAGGTTGTCTCCTATTCTATCTCTGGCTCTAACCTGGCCAAAGCCATGCTGAGGTGGTCACCCGCGCCTTTTGTTTCCATTGATAGCTCAGCCGTTAACTTGATTGTTTTTCTGAACTGGATCTTCTCTTCCGTTGTGTTGCGCTGCATTGTTGAGTTCCTGTGGTGTGCTTTTAAAGTTTTGTCCCGAGCTTTGGAGACTTTGTATCTCTTTTGTCCCAATGGTAGTTGGTTTATGGGGAAATCCGGTGCCCGATTTATTTGTTTTGGGAGAGTGGGACGTATATGGTGCGCTTACATTGGAAGCACAGATGTTTGAGTTAATCCTTGCTGTCAGTCTCCAAAGATAGTTTGGGTGAAGATGTAATTTGGTGTCAAAACACTTGACCAAAGCAACAGTGTCCAACAGTGTTTCTGTCCAAACTTTAGGTCCTGGATTGGATCAACCACAGGAATTTTGTTTTATATTTCTTATGACTCATTATTTAAATCATCAAACACCATGTCTGTGAAGGATTTGTAGAGTTTCTTCAAGAAACAGTCATTTGTACACCAAACATCATGATTTCTTGCACCACAATACGAAGGTACAATAAAAATATGAGGCTGCAAGTGGTTCAGTACATGGACAATGTGGGGTTTGTTGTTGTTGAGTTTTATAGTGATTTCTTTAAAAGCTGGTTTAGCTATACAATCTAAAAACTACCCAAAAATCAGTTTAGGCTCAGTCTCTGATCTGTTAAACCCACTCTGTGTTCAATTAGCTGATGACGAAATTGGAGCATTTAGATCCAAAGATAGTTCCTTGAAGAGTTGGACCACGGCCACCACCATAATAGCAGCTTGAATACTTCCGTGTAGTACCTGGATTAGTCTGCATAATGTTTGTCCTTGGTGCTGACCTCACCAGGATGCAGTACCGTACTCCAGTTCCCCGTTCGATGCCTGCTCCCTCAATTACCCGTTGATTAAATGCCTATTAATGTACGCTGACTCACAGACAGGGTGTAATCAGGTGGAACAGAATTAATAAAACATCCAGTGCGGTGCTCGGGAGAGAAGGAAGGGCTCCCATGAGAAAGACAGACAGATGGCGTCAGGAATCACCAGAGAGGACAAAGCAGAGTGGGAGAGGGGATACAGCAAAGACCAGCCACCACTTTGGTGATTAGTTCCAAATTGGTAATTTGATCTAGCCCGTACCACCTACTCATTATTGATAAGATTGACCATATTTGACCATATTCCCCCCGCCGACCGACAGCACAGCACTTCCTGTCCACTTGAGTCCCTCCATCCCACGCCACGCTGCACTCAATGGATCTGACAGGAAGTACCTTGAGGTGGAGTATGCATGGAAAAGGGGGGACAGCGCAGTCGACACAAGCACAGTGGAAGTCCCATCTGCCAGGAGTCTCCCTAATCTCATCATCTGAATTGAACAAGGAAAAGAGGAGCAGCAATCACTTTAGACAAACCCTCAGTGGGATTATGTGTTGTACTTGTGATGATGGGTCAAACGATGACATCAAAGGCAAAGCGAGGACATGGCTAATGTCGTTTTGTCTGAGCTAATAGAGCACTAGCCTATGGGACTGGGTTTACATTTCATTTTGATGCTTTATTCATTCTTTATGTCATAAATTATGGACACGTCAACAATGTAGTAGCTGTTGAGATTGAGAGTTAATTCCTGGGAACGTTAATTAGTCGGAAAAAGCTTTGAAGCACTTTAAGGATGTTCATGTTGTTCATGTGGACTGAGAAACTGAGACTGATTGCTGCCTTTAAACATTTTATATCCTCAATTTCCTGTTTAATTGGTCAAATATGGCTGCTAGGCAACTGTCAGCGTCTAAAAGCTACCAATGCTAACATTTAGCAGGCGAAGAAAAGATATACAGTCTATGGTTGTTTAGCTTTATGCTTGGCTATATGTCTCTATTTTGAAGTTTGAGCTAATGTTTCCTCTCCCATCTAATGTTAGGTTAGCAGAGTTGAAGTCATCACTCATCAGTCAGTCAGCCCACAACATCTACAGAAGTTAATCAACAATGTGTTGTTTAGCTCCATACTAGGCTACGTGTCGTTAATTAACTAGTTAGCATGGCATGTTAACATTGTTTAGCTTCTGTTAGCATCAGAATTTACATTTTACATTTAACATTAGATGGGAGTGAGAAAAAAAAATATTTAATGATGGCTACACCATGATGATTGGTTATCTTTTTTTTTAATGTAAGCTGTAAACCCATAACATCTACAGTAGTTAACTAATATAATAATCTAATAATGTGTCTTTAGGTTTATTCTAGGCTACATGTCGCTAGTTAGCTATTTAGCAGGGCATGCTAACATTTTTTCAGCTTCATCCAAATGGATTTAACAGAGCTAACGCTAGCTGGAAGTGGCATAATACTTGGATGAGCTGTTACGATTGGTATTTATCTTATTAAATCTAACTTTTAGGCCCACAGCATCTTCAGAAGTTAGTTAATAAATGTTGCTTATTGTTTAGGCTATGTGTTAGCTACTTGGCAGGGCATGTTGACGTTTTTGAGTTTCTGTTAGCACCACTTCAGTGCATAAAGATCTCCAAACAGCTAACGTTAGCTTAAACTCTGTTAAGCTAGGCATGCTAAAATATTTCAGTTAACATTTTAAAACTAGTTTAGTGAACAGTTAAGTTGTCCATTTCCTCATGGTGAATATTTAATGGTGGAGATAAATGCAGGTAACTTAATTTTTAACTGTTTTTTCTTTTCTTTTTTGTACAAATCTTTATCATGAACTCTAGAGGTGCTGGCACATTTTTTACAATTTGTGAAAAAGTTTTTCTCGTTCATTTCTGCTTCAGTTAATTTAATTTCTCTACATTTCAGTCGCAGGCCAGCCCATCCCCCTGCCACTTCATCCTCTGCCGTCTGAACATGTACTTGATTTCACATTCAGCATAATTAGAGACAACAAGGTCACCAGGCCACAAGCACCCGCGATTCACCGGGAAATTGGTTGTTGTTCCCCGTCGGTTCATTATTTGGCTGCAATTAAGGCTTCTATTAAGTATGGAGAGCTCGTGAGGTATTTCTGGCATAATGTGTATAATCATACATGATGTCCTTTGTTAAGTACAACAGGTACGGCTTAAATGAAGCCAGCAGACAAAGGCGGTGAGATGCCCAGACCTGACGCTGCCCTCTAGCCTCTCATAGTGGCACTGAAGAGGTTTGAGAGTCTGGCACAAGCTGC
This sequence comes from Chelon auratus, assembly GCA_030220025.1. Classification (NCBI taxonomy): domain Eukaryota; kingdom Metazoa; phylum Chordata; class Actinopteri; order Mugiliformes; family Mugilidae; genus Chelon; species Chelon auratus. Next base: position 4,934 of record JASGAT010345319.1, on the reverse strand, counting down.
CAGAACGCTCCACACCAGTGCACTCCAGAGGGAAGGGAAGCACACACATGTACACACATCAGGCTCCATTGTCTTCCCATCCTGTGGGCCACCTCTTGCCCCCTGTCACCCACTCTGGTCTGGGGTTACGGCCCATGAATGAGGGGTGAATCCGGGGAGGATCTTCTCTCTTACTCCCTGGAGTGGATCGACTCTGGGGCTGACTCAGTGCTTCTGGGAGCTGCCAGGAGCTGCAAAGAGAGATGGATGAGCTGCTGGGCATTGGCTGGTGACGCGTCTCCAATGATTGATGAGTTAGCACAGTGCTTCTTGCTCCACGGGTCAAACTGACCACAAGACTGTCATACTGTCCCGAGGAAGCCTGGTGTTAAAAGACACGACGAACAGGCTTCTTGTAAAGTGAGCAGATGTTGGAAAGTGGCTGTGTGGGCGCGCTGACTTTATCATTGAGTCCTCAGCTTCTAGTGTAGGAGCTCAAACCTGTGGAGGTGTTACTCAGCAGCTCAATAATCAAGACAGAAGGGTTATTAATGCACTGATGGGGGTTTAAATGTCTCCACAGAGCCCTCTCACTGTGTGTCTTTATATTTGCTTTACTGGGTTTCAGTCATTGTTCTCATCCATGGAGAAGGAGAAAGCAGTCTGATAGATCTGTTTTTAAATGCTCAGTCTTTCTGTGATCAGTATTTTTATATTTGTCCTCTCTTTGTTGTTTCTTACAGAGACCCGTTTACGTGTCTTTCGTCAGCAAGGCCATTTTGTGGGATAGAGGAGTCTGCCATGACACTGTGAGTGCCCAGATATTAGTAGACAATGGGCTCTTTACAAGATTCTTTTTTATATTTGTATTCATACAGTATGCCAGACTGGTATTCATTTAGTTGTGCAATTAAATCTTAATTATTAAGTATAATTATTTAGACATACCAGTGTTTTTTCACTTGACTGATTCAGGCTGACTCTTTCTAAAGTGTTGATTTTAACCTGATGTATGCCACTTGTTCATCAGTACACGTGCATAAATTAGACATAAATATAAACAATGTTCTGCCGTTTTGGGGTGAAGTTTCATTCACAGAAATGTTCCTGAGGAAATAAAAAGTTTTATTTTTGGAAATCAAAGCTTGGAAGGGAGATAATATCACTCAATTGGGACGTCATTGTGTGTTTTAAGTGGTTTTCTTTTGAAATGATCAATTTTACTCCAAGTTTTGTTTCATTTGATGTCATTCATTTTATGTCAGTTAACCCTTTATAGGCCACTCATTGAAATACATGGAAATTCGTAAGTGTTATTGTAGGTTATAAGAAGATTTTTGTCTACAATATTTAATTTTCATGGAGAATTTATCATATATAGTTCCTTTCCTTTAAGTGGTATACAAATGTAAACATGTATTTAGACCATTAGAACATAAGTGCTGATTCAGGCACTTATCAACATACATTTTATCACATTAGACAACATTAGGACGCTTCTTCTTCGTGGTTCCTAATAAAGCAGCTACGCTCGGCATTCATGCAGAGGTGGACTTTGCAGACCGCATTTGACCTGAGCACGTTTCCTTGATCTTCTCTGACTGGCTGGGTGAAAGCCACATGCTTCTCAACCTTACTGAGAGGCACAGGGACGCAATTTAAAATGTGTGATGAAGTTACCAAATATGGTTCCTCGGCCCGTAAGTGTTTCTGTTTGACTCGTGCAATGGGTCGTAAATTTTAAACCTTGGTAACTAATCTCTCATTCTTTCTGTTTGTGTAAGTGATTCTTGCACGAGGTCTGTTCATTTTGGATTTATCATCCGATATACAGTATGTAAACATTTTAAAAAAGTTTACTACTGCATTATAGTCAGGACTTTCTGTCACTTTTCAGAGATGTCCATCAAAGTTTCTGAGAGTGTAAGATGTGAGAAAACATATTTCACATTTAAAATGACAAATAATTGCAAAAAGCAGCAAATCCACGCATTTATTTCGTTATTGAATTCAAATTTTAACTTCCTGTAGTCTTGCCTTGCTTCTAACAACCGTCACAAAAGACACAAATGCACACTTCTTCTTTCTCTCCTCCGACACTCACGGGTCCCCACCTCTCCCCTCCCGCTGAAAGGAGTCTGCAAGTGGATGCGCCGCAATTAACAGCGGCGTTGCCATGGGGACAGCAGAGTTGTGTGGGCCCGGCTTCCTGTCTTGGCCTCTGGTTAAACAAACAAGTAAAGTCGGCGGACAAAGAGGCCCGCTGGTCCTTACAGCCTCATTTACATCCTCAACTGCCTTCAGCACTTCTGCATTCAGCGAGTCCATCGGGCCTGGCACCGGCCTCTGCTACCTCTCCACTCCGCTCCCGCCGTATCTAATAAATCGTTCGGTGCTTTGTGATGGTAAACCTGCTCCCGTCATACAGTGACACAACTTTTTTTTTACAATCGGGGTGTTGCCGTCTAAACAGACGGGCGGCCCGACAAGAGCCTGTTGACCCAGCGTCCTGATTTACACAGGCGTTGAGGCTCCTGCGCTGTCGCCCGGGACACGAGCTGCAATGTGAGGATGCAGGTCAGAATGCACAGGTGCCCAAACAAGACTAATTTAAACCTTAATATATGAGACTTTTTTTTTTTTTTTTTTGCATAAGTAGCTTGAGACTCTTTTGGAAACGGTCCCAATCCCTTTCGCACGAGGTTCCACAGGCTTGTACGAGTTAAGACAACAGGAAATATGTGGTACTGAGCTTGCACACTGGCAGGTATTAGCTAAATACCTGGGAAGAAGACAAGTCAGTGTAGATAGTGTGACGCCTTGGTGAGTTTTCTGCTGGGAGAACTTCTTGTCCTGCTGTTCATGTGGATGTTCTTTGACACGAACCACCTACCTAAGCTTTGTTGCAGACCATGCAAACCCTCCCCAATGTGCACATGGTGCACATCACAGCACATCACAGCACACCTTCAGAATTGGAGAAGCTCCTGCCGTTCATGAACCCTGGTTCATGAACGTACAGGAGCCCCAAAATCGTCCAGAACAAACGTTGAAACCTTCCTAGTGATCTGTGTCCCGTTCAAGGGCCGTCGAAGGACGTCAAAGCTGTGTTGTGTTGGTGCTGAGTTGCTTCGGGACGTGGAGGCGTCAGGGGGAAGAGCTGCCGGGCCCTCTGGGGCTGCGTGGGCCTGTAAAGCGGGGTCATTGTCTAACCATCGAAAGTAGAAAGTTGCTCTGAATGCTAAGCTGCATCTGAGCCTGGCTTCTGACACGAGCTGATAATCAGATTTACTCCCCTGAATCCGCCGGACTCCACAATGCGCCCCACTGTCGTCGTCCCCCACTTCGCCTCTCGCCAGCACCCCCGACCCCCCTCCTTCCCCCACAGCAAAGCTAATTACACCCCGCAGAAACACAAATCTCCATGATTTAGAAAGTCACTCTTTTTCAGGGGTTTAACCTTGTTAGGGCCTAAGCCTGGCTTTCTTGTGCATCAGCTCTGTGAAGAATTCTCTGTTCCTGCAGACGCTGGGACATAGACACACTTCTGTCTTTGCTCGTAGTCGTCCGCCTGTCAGAGGGTTCACTCGGTGGCAGCGTAATTAAGTGTGTATCTGTATCGCGGCCTATGTATTCTTGTGTGCATGTGTGTGTGTTAGAGGTGAAGGTTAGGGGAGGAGGGCTTGAAGGAGCGCACGCAAGGCTGTCCTCTGCAGGCCATCTGGGACTCTGACTAACTAATAGACTTCCTACATTCATCGAGCAGCGCTACTTGTGCGTCTCAATCAGGGAGCTGTTGACCACAAACAGGCCCGTAATGACATTAGCCAGTTCTGGCTGTGTGAGGACAGCGTGTGGGTTGCCTGACGCCAGGAGGTCAGCCAGTTTCCTGGGGGGCTGCAGGGCCCCGGAGGAGCCCACACGAGTGTTATGGGTGTCTGCAGCTACAGCCCTACCTACTGTCACTGCTGGGAGTGCCTTCCTCTGTGACATGTTGCAGTAAACTTTAATTTTGCAGACAGTTTGAGGGGAGTAAATAACCACTTCCATTTGTATTGTAAAACTTTTGACTTAAATATTAGATTTAACCACCCATGTCAACTTCTGATTGATTGTTGGATGAACTATTTCCCTTTATATTAATCTGACAGCCCAATAATAAGTTTCCCTTACGTCTTTCCACCAGATCTCCTGGGCTAAACCAGAACTTCATGTTTCAGTTTGCGATAATTTGATTAAACTCACCATTAATTAGGAATATGAGGAATTGGAATAGACGTCGTCATGGCTTCCATCCAGAGGACAGAACCATATAATCAGCTAATAACGTGGGACCCTTTAATTTGCTGAGATCACCAATTTAGGTAGGAGCCTCCTATTGGATGATTACTGCATGGGTGATTATCTTTCATCTGGCAACAAGTTGTTTAACCCCAACTGATTCAATGAGTAGCTTCTCATTTCTTCAACAGCCATGTCTAAAGACACATCCTGTGGTCGTGGAAAAGACGTTAGAGAAGGGTCAAATCATTGGCATGCATTAAGCAGAGAAAACATCTAAGGAGATTGAAGAAACTACTAAAAGTGGGTTAAGAACTGTCCAACACATTATTAAAAACTGGAAGGATAGTGGGGAACCATCGTCTTTGAGGAAGAAATGTGGTCAGAAAAACGTTTGGTGAAATCAAATCGCAGAAAAACAACAGTAGAACTCAGGGCTATGTTTAATAGTGAAAGTAAGAACATTTCCACACGTACAATGTGAAGGGAACTCAAGGGATTGGGACTGAACAGCTGTGTGTTAAGAAAACTACTAATCAGTAAGGCTAAGTGGGAAAAAAAGGCTTCAATTTGGACTCTGGAGCAATGGAAGAAGGTCATGTGGTCTGATGAGTCCAGAGTTACCCTGTTCCAGAGTGATGGGGGCATCAGGGTAAGAAGAGAGGCAGATGAAG
>JASGAT010345313.1:20178-31015 GCA_030220025.1 Chelon auratus | reverse complement strand
GCGATGCGAAATAACAGCTCTGATGGTGAAAGGAGGCTGCGAGGTCTGATGAGGGTGATTCACCGAGGGGAAACGCTGAGTGCATTTTTATATAAAATATAGGTCATTTTAAGAATGGTGGTGTGTTGCTGAAGCACATAAAGGTATGCCTTTACTCGCAAATTTCCTGCAAAGTACCGAAGAGGTCAGTTAGAGTCCGCATAGCAACAGAGCATCACCATTAATCTAGACTATATTTCTGTTTCATATTGATTTTTTTTTTTAAATGTGCTCTGGGAGTAACACAGCAGATATAAGACAATGAATATTGACAGCTCCATTTGTATTCTGCTCGAACACTGACATTAACGTTTGGCGTTGTTAAGGGATAGGATGCATCAATGTGCTGCATTATACTGTCTTCACATTATAGTCGTTGCAGCCGTACACTTTCTTTAATCACCCAGGTATGGCTACCTTTTAGTGCTGTAAACCAGTCTTGCTCTTTCAGGTATCAGGATGTTGGACCAACCCTTCATGACAGACATTATCGAGGCATCATCCATCAGCCACATGCCTCAGGTAATTGACATCTACAGTGCCAGCTGGGGACCAACTGATGATGGCAAGACAGTGGATGGACCTCGAGAGCTCACATTGCAGGCTATGGCTGATGGCGTCAATAAGGTAAACTGCCCACAGTTCATCGGTGTAGATGTAAATTATCTTTTTTAAATTTAGTTTGCTTCCATCAAAGCATGTGAGCTATTGGATCTAATCAGCTACTGGTCTTCAGGAATATTAAATGAGCTTTTCAGACTCCTTAGGAGAGACTGCAATATCTCTTCTATGTCTTCCATAGAAGAGGTTCAACTTAATGATTTTGTTGAGCCCCAGACTGATGATTTTGTTGAAGCCACGAGGACATCAGTTTGAAACAATGCATTTTCATGTCGCAGCATCAGGCCTAAATTTCAATTGCCAATTGGTTTATGGCCGTATACTTGTGAGACTAATCCCCATTAGCCTGAAAAGCACTTTGTGTTTTGTGCAGATTAGCAAATGTTAGCAAGACAATAGGCTAAACTAAAATGGATTTTATATTATACCTGCTTAACATCGACATGGCAGCGTTGTCTTTGTGTATACGTTAGCAGGTTTGCGTTTACCTTAGAACAATACAATCAGAAGGACGGTGGACTCAAGAGTAATTTCCCTGGGTTGTGCCACAGCTTTGACCCTTTTAGAGACTAATGGCAAGTCCTGCAAGCACAGATTCTGATTGCAATAGTGCATCAGTGCGTTCACGTTAAAAATGTCCAAGCTTTGTACAACACAAGGCTTTAACTGTTTCCCTTAGGTACCTATTGGTAGTAACCAGTAAAGCAGAGCTTATACCTCTGCGGAACGCTGTAACCTACGCATGTAGCCTGTGCCGGTGCAAACATTTATACTTGTGTGCTCGTCATTTATACCGCCCAAATGCTAGTCTGCTTCACTTTTAACAATGACAAGTGAAACTTTGGCCTAAAGTTCGCCGAAGACGAGTCATACAAACATTTGTATCTCCGAACCTCCTCAGTTAATCTTTCCTCTGTGTGTTCCATCTCTATTGATCCAAAACAATCAATACGAAAATTGTGGTGATGGAGAAGCAGCCGCGAATACTAAAGCGGAAATACGCTACTACCAAGCAGACCAACCACAGCTGTTGGGCTCTGCATCACCGTGGTGCGTAGTTACATTTGTGGGGAGGTGTACGTTAGTTATGGCACTAGGGTCTGCACAGGCTCTGCGTAGGGGTCTGTGTTGTCGCCGCGGCCTCTGCGTCAACTTAACGCAGAAGTCTGAACCGCCCATCAGTTGGAGCCTTGACTGAAGACTGTTCCAGGACCATGGTGCAAAGCAATTCAGCGGGTTGAAACAGCTCTGTTGATGTCGACAATAATGGCACCCACTTAGCAGACAGGAAGCATGTAGCATTTCATATCATGCAGCTTGTAGTGCAATGCATCATCATAGTCATCATGTTAGAATCTCTTTGATACATCCAGCTAGCGTGGCGATGGACTCGTCGCCTTGCATATTCTTATTGTTTGACTGTTAAATGCATAAATTAAACACTAAAGTGCCACTCCACTAATGCAAAGATGAAAAAAAGGTCTACACCCCAAGGCTTTCCTGTGCTCTGTTTTGACATTAATCGCACAAACAGCCAGTTTAGAGGCAAAAGGATGTAATCGGGCAGTCAGTCTATCATAGAATCCCTAATGCGTGGCGCTTCTTTTAAGTCCACTCCACTGTTGTTTTTTTACTAATTAACATTAGCTTCCCAGTAAGTCAGAGTGGTGCTTTGGGATTCTGAAGTTGATTACACACTCTGTTCCGTGTCCTGCTCAAGTCCACTTCAGCAAGGTGAAAATCCTCCAAAGCCTGCCAACAGGGGCTTAGACCTAGGACCTCCGGTTGAAGGGCAGTCTTTTTACACACACTCACACACTCATAACCCCCCCCCCCACACACACACAAACACACACACACACACACAGAGTTACCATGCTAACAGGGCCACTGCCAATTACTTGCTTGATTAATCATCGTATACCGTGTGCGGGCAGGTGTGGGCCGATCTGAAATCACCCTGTCTCAGGCAGGTGGGCGAGTACAGGAGCAAAGCTCACCGTAATCTCTGATCATGTAAACACAACTAATCAAGCTGCCACTCTGCAATCTGCCACTTAGATTCTAATGATCACTTATATAAGCTGCCGTGTAGGCTGAACACGAGGCGCACCGTGCACACAAGGAGACATTTAAAATTAAGAAGCGCATTATGCCATATTAACAACTGAATAAGACAGTGCGGCTTTGATGAAAATAAATTGCACTGTGTGCTGTGCGAAATGAAAGCACTTCGTTTGGACTGTTCAGGAGACGAGGCATAAAGCACATAGGTGAGGTCAGCGGTGCTCAGAACTCTTTTTTTTTTTTTTGCAATTCAAATGGAGAGACTTAAATAAGCATTGTGAGGGGAAGGACATGCCACTCCTCCTCCACTTGATCCTTTGTTCTGCGGGGAAGCAGTGGTCCTCTTACAGGAACAGGTGCAGCGTTTGGTAAAGAGGATGCTCTCTGTTCGGAGCCACAGTCAAATGTTTCAAGGCGCTCTCTCGCTCAGTTGTGAAGATTACATTTTACAGTCTCTTTGAATTTACAGAGAGCCTTGCGCTCCTTTGCACTACGAGGCACAAAGAAAGGGAAGACATAAAACTGTCACTCTGCCTGCTGTGACTACAGTAATGCCTGTTTACCTGCTGCAGTGTTAAAGAGAAAACTAAGAGACTGACCAAATATTCTTTTGTGCCTTTATAGGCCGCATGTTCCTTTGAAGAAGTCTGAAATCTAAAATTTAATTAAACACGTTTGGGTTGATGTGTTACCTTTCTTAAATTATTTTTCCTCATGTCATAAATGCTTGTAACCTGGTGCAATGTTTTGCTGTCAGTCAGCTATGGAGTCAGCTGGGGAACTTTAATCAGTGCCAACACATGTCTTTTTTTTTAATTATCACACATTTACAGTATGATAACCTTCGAGTACTTTTGTTTTTGCATCGCTAACTTGCTATCGTGCCAATTATTGGTGTTATCAGTGCCAATGGATTAATGGATTAGTTCTAATTTTGTCTACGCTGTACGCCCTCCCCAGCTGGGAACACATTTTCTTAGAGAAGACAAACGGAAGCTATGTATTGTTAATTATAATAGAAATAAGTGGCTGGTTGGCACCATGAAATGCATACATAGAGGGAAACTAATTAAAAGCAGGTATTTTCTTTTCTTTTTCATGTGTGTAGCTCTGGAAAAAGATTAATTTTAATGCTAACTGGGAGGAGACTGTGGACTCGGCGGGTATGCTTGAATGGTAGTGTGGTGGTAGTGTATGTGATTGTATGGAGTTGTTTAGTCCTCACGTCACCCCTGACAAAAATAAAGAAACAACAAACCCTGCATCACCGGCTTCACCAGACGGACTCAGCAGCTTACCATAAGCCCAAGCGAGTTTTCAGCTTGCTTCTGAATGTGACCACTGTTGTGACAGACCTCATTAGGCACTGTATGATTAGGCAGCTTGTTCCATAGCGCAGGGCCAGAGTGACTAAAAGAAGTTATTCCAGGAACAATTAGAAAACCACCACCTGGTGACAAGAGAGGTCTGATTGGGGTTGTAGTCAGTGAGCAAATCAGAAATGTTCAGAGGAGCCCAATTATTAAGTGCTCTAAGGAAAATAGGTTGAATGGCAGTGGCACTTCCTGTATAATTACGATCAAGTTAAATCCCCATATCCCCAGTTCTCGTTTCACACATATAAATCTAGCAATAAGCAGAACTGTGACGTATTTTCACTTGATGGTAATGTGCTGTTTTAGGGGCGCGGAGGAAAAGGCAGCATCTACGTCTGGGCATCGGGAGACGGTGGTAGCTATGACGACTGCAACTGCGATGGTTATGCCTCGAGCATGTGGACAATCTCCATCAACTCCGCCATCAACGACGGGCGCACTGCCCTGTACGATGAGAGCTGTTCCTCCACCCTGGCATCCACATTCAGCAACGGGCGAAAGAGGAACCCAGAGGCCGGCGTCGTGAGTGTCTTTAATAGCATCCAATACGTGTTACACATGAGTGGAAAAGAAATCATCTCAAGCCTGTGTTGCAATTCATCAAATGTTTTCAGTACTCCATGGTCCTTGGCCTTTTAGCATTCAGGGATGACTCTCAGGGATGAACACTTGTGTCTAATGTCTCTCATAGAGTTCACAGAGAGATCCGCAAATAAGTTCTTTTCAGTTTAACCAGCATGCAGTGTTTCCTTTCAGGAGATTGGACGAACAAAAACCTGAGAAGCTGTTACACTGTAATTGGCGGCTAGTTGTGAAAAATGGAGGTTCAGGTGGAAGAATGGCTCTTGGCTGATGACTTTCATCAGATCCATCATTTTGCTGTAGATTCTCAGAGCGGTCACCCTACTCTGCTGATTTACAGCGTGGTGGGAGAGAAATGGGAAAGAAAAACATTTTTATGTCACCTTTCCCAATTTCCCATTTTAATAAAGAAAATAAACCTATTAGGAGGTGCATTTTCGACCCTTTTAACCAAGTGAATGACTGAGACAAAACTGAATCAAGTGGCAAACGTTAGCATAAGCAAAGTGGCCATACCTGTGTCTGGCTCTAGCTCTAGCTGAGCATTTACATAAAGAATAGTGTCATCCGTGTCTAATACCTGAAGAAACGAAAGGACGAGGCATCTTCAGAGGTTGCGCTTACATCCTTTCACCGAGGGCGAATTCCTGTCCTTGATGGTCGGCGGTAGACTAATGAAGGTAGACTGGTGGTCCGATGGTAGACTAATGAAGGCTCTTATATCCCAGCGTGCACACTGTCATGCTATAGACCAGCGGCCTGTGCTCGGGAATAAAGCGTACAAAGGCAGCGGCGTTTGAGTGATTATGCAAATCACCTTTGGCTGTTGACAGAGCCATGGTTCCTCCCTAGGGTTTCCCTTCTAATTGCAGTCAATCTGTTATTGCTTCTAATTAAGCAGCAAATTAAATAAATAAATATTTATTCAGCGAATATAACATAAATTATGTTGATGCGTGTGCATAACAGCTGAGCTAACTCTACTGTCTTATGTGTCCTTTTCCATCTGTACACTGAAACTTATATGTGAAGGAAAAAGGTTTGGATTGTGTCCCTAAATCTGAAATGATGTCTCAGAGTTATCATTTACTGGGCTGTAGAGGCTTAGAAACTATACCTTGTCATACTGATGTTTCATTCGAATTGTATAATTTCTCTGTTAATGGAAAAAAGGCCTGTACCAGTCAATAGAGTAAAATTACTTTGAGATGTTGCCTTTTTTTTCTCGTCAAGGAGGAAACATTAAAGGGGAACTACTGTTTTTTGCAACGTGGATATTGGCAGATAATGCGTTATTTAGAGGCTGCGTCTCGGTGCCCCAGTCACTTCCACTATATGGATATACGTTGATCTAATTATCTCCTGAACGAATGCAAATGACACAAAAGTTATATGGGTGAGTAAACGTATTTTATGCCAGAAATAAGGTCCAGGTTGTAAAAAACAGTAGTTCCCCTTTAAGTTCTTCATTTAAAAAAAAACATGAAACATGGAAAATGTTCAGGCTCTGCCTCTAAACATGGCTTTCTTTCCTGTGACTGGTTATTTCAGGCCACAACAGACTTGTATGGGAACTGCACATTGCGTCACTCCGGGACATCAGCAGCAGCCCCAGAGGCAGCCGGCGTCTTTGCTCTGGCTCTTGAAGCTAAGTATGTACTCTGCGGCCCTTTCCGCAGACCTGTAATAATTATGGTTATTGATTTAGATGGACCGTCTGCATCAAACATTATTAAGTTTTCTCATTCAGCGCCACTCTGCAGGGGAAAGTGGTATTCAGAAGGTATTCTCCTCGTTTATGGGCGGCTGTTTCTTTCAACCTTGAGCTTTTATATGGCAGTAAAGCCATCTGACAATCTCTATCCTCTGATTTCATTTTTTAGTTTTTCAGAATTTCTACCTGTCTGTCCCAACCCTTTAAAGACACAAATCATTTCTGCAAATGTTTTTATTTATCACAACCACAGGCCAAATGAAATTGCACTCATTCTTTCACCCACAGAGTGTACTCTCTATGTATTGGTTTCCGGGATACACATCATATCTGGATCAGTGCTCTTTATATCTCAGTACAAGGCTAAAAAAATACAGTTTATATGCTGTTCAGAGGGCTCAGTGCTTATGTTTTATTTATTACGGCTCTTTCTATATGCTCAGAGCAGGATGCTGGGTGATGAAACTGACTGCAGTACTTCATCATCTCAGCGTGCTGAAGATGTTGCTATCTCTGCACTAACGGTGATACCAACGCCTCAGTCACTGACAACAAAATCTTTTAATCACGTCATATTAACACCGTGCTGCGAGTTTATTTTATAATCCTTTTGAATTCAAAACAGATTGTTCCTTGTGGATCAAGAAATAACCGAAAAACGAAGGCCACCTAAGTAAACCCACCCACACGTAATTAGGCAAACACGACAAATCTAAAACCTGGAGAATTGCGCCTTCTCAAATCCTGGAGGAAAGCCTTCCCTTTGTCCCGGATGCTTCATTTCTCACATTAAAGGCTGACAAGATTCTCCAGCCATTAAGTAACACCAGCTAGTGGAGCTGAGCAAAGAGACGCTGTTTGCTTTGCACACACGATAATGATGTTGCTGTTGGGAGGAGCGGATGCTCACTCTGTCCGGCGGCAAATAACCCACGAGCCTTTTTACTGCCCGAACACACTTGAACACGCGACAGCAGGAGTCAGTGAGTCACCCAGAACAAAGCTGTCACTACACACGGACAAGATAATGGAGGGAGACAAAGGCAACCGTCTGCCTGAAAGCACAGACACTATGATGTTTAGATAATTCAAAGCATTTAATTAAAGCAAAGCCATGAATGAGAAATGTTTACTGTTGTAAACTATTGTTACTGGTTTTACTATTTCTTAATGTGTTTCCGGTTAGCCTGCCCACCCTTAACCTACAACACTGTCTCTTCTCCATCACTCTATCCTCTGCACCATGTGCACTCGTCCATGCCAGTCCTAACCTGACATGGAGAGACATGCAGCACCTGTCAGTCCTCACCTCCAAGAGGAACCAGCTCCACGACGAAGTCCACCAGTGGAGGAGGAATGGCGTGGGCCTCGAGTTTAACCACCTCTTTGGCTACGGCGTGCTGGACGCCGGCGGGATGGTGAAAATGGCCAAGGAGTGGAAAACGGTGCCGGAGCGTTTCCACTGTGTCGCCGGATCCATTCAGGAAGCCCAGTGAGTCAACACTTCTGATCATTCCTACAGTCTCAAACTGTCCTATCCAAGATTTTGAGCGCAAGAGGCACACTCACACAAAACATCTGCTGTGGGAGTGTCTAATTTATAACCCTGTAATATTTAGATTAGCTGCTCAATCTGTCTTATTGGTCTTGGAGATTTATAATGATAGCATTAAAAAAATCCTGAAAGCTAGTGTTTGTGGATTAAGACACTAATCTTTTGACATCTAAGATAGGTTTCTCTTTGACAGATAAGCCGCTTAAGATGATGTTCAGTTTTCTAGTTTAGGTTTGAATAAAGTCTTTTCATTGGCTAAGCTGGTGGTGCTACTTTAAGTGGTCTTCCTTGTACGCATGTTCCCCAACAAGAATCCATCAGATCACTTTATTTTGGCTTCTGTTCACAGACTGTTGTTCTCCTTGTTGTCTTACACCGTGCTCCGCTAGTTGCAGCATTAGGTCTGCTCAGTTTCCTTCCCTTTGTATTTGACGTTGCGTGTCATTTCGAAATTCATTTTGAGCGATCAGCGTGTCCACACTCAGAACAGCTCAGCGTTATCGCCAAACGCGGGAACGGAGAGATCCTGAGAGCAGATGCTGGAGGAGAGCTGGGAGACTGGGGCTCTCTGAGGCACGTGGCAAGCAGGTGATGGAGCGTGGCTAGCGAGGCTGGTGGCCACACCAGCTGAACCGAGGAGCAGGCCCGGGAGAAGCGTAACGGGCAGAGTGGGCTGGGGAGATGACAGGGCATGAAGCTGAGCGTGGCAGGCCCGGCGAGTGACGCAGTGAACCAGAAGCATAAAGAAAATCAGGATTAACGAGGGATAACAACAACAATGGGAACTGCAAGACTGAGCCAGAGTTGAGAGTATCATGTTCAGGTAGATTGTATAGCTCCACACCCAGGCAAACACGCATCGATACAAAGACAGAACAAACAAGGGGCCGACAAAGGGAAGGGAGAAACGAGGGAGAGACAAAGTCAGTATCATGGCATAATATTCACATTTTAATTACGTCTTGGGGGTTTTCAATAAAAAAAATGGGCAGAGAAATTGGATTTTTATGAATAAAGAGGCATATTTTTACTCTATTGCATCGTCAGTACTTGAACCATTAAAATCTCTCACATGTTACAGTGGTATCTCCTTCTATCAGAGCTCTGGCCAGAGGCAGTTTGATAACAACCCAGTCTGGCCTCTGCTCTCCAGAAGTCCCTTCGTGTCTGCCCCCATCTGTCACGATGCAGCTGTAGTTAAGGCGTCCTTCCCCTCATCTTATCCTCCCTGTGTAAGCACAGTATCTCCCCTTGCATCACCCTATCTCCCTCCCCGCATCTCCTCCATCTACATCCTAGCTTTTACTTTCCCCTCTGTGCTTCCAGCCCTCATTCCTGTCATCCTGTCCTTCGCACTCCCACCTCCTCTGCCTCACTTCCCCCTGTCCCCGCTGCACCCGTCACAAGGGCTCCGCTATCCCTTCATCTTTCATATCCTGAGGCTTCGGGCTCCAGTGTGTGATGTCTGGTGGTTTCCTGTGGCTAGGCCTCTTATTCCTTCTAATTAGAGCGCCACAAATGGCCCAGCTCGGCATGCTTTGGAAACACAGCCATCCAGAAAGGGATTCCGGGTGAAGGTGTGTTTTTTGTTTAGACGTGTGCGACCTAACCCCGTGCTTTAACATGCATTGTGAAACAGTCAGCGTGTGAGTGAAGATAAAAACAATGCAGTCTGTGTGAGGTTTTTTTTTTTTTCATTTGCCACCATCAACACCCCCGATGCCTTATTTTAGCCTCTAATCAGCACTCAGCAGACGTCACAACAACATGGTGTGAAAGTGTGCATGCATGTGTGTGTCCCTCCCCTGAGCACAGATAAAGGATATAAAAAGGAACATCATGCTGCCTCTGTTGCATGCTATCTTGCTTGCAGGATATCTCATGCAAATGGTCGAAAGGACCTAGTCTCGAATACAGAGTGGTTATCTCTTGATGAAAGTGCGATCAGCTCTAGTGCTAAATATGTGAAATGGAGAAACACCATCAGAAACATCTCTCTTTCTCTGACTATTTTTGAGCTGCGTCTTAAAAGCTGTATCACTGGCTGTGTCATATTTTTCATCAGTTCACTGTTTCCACAGCAGCACTGCAGGGCTTCTACTGCCTCTATTGTGGTAGAGCTATAATTACAACAAGCCCACCTCTGATGATAGTGTATCACCAGAGAAAAGCAATAAACACTAACATTGCAGTGCTCACAAACACACTGCTCGGCACTGATCTGATAGCTGCTCTGGCTGACTGCAGCTTACTTAGCTGGAGGAGAACTTCTCATTATCAGTGGAGCTGGCACGCAGTGCCCCACTGTGCACCAGGGTTGTTTTTAATCTCTGGTCCTGCCCTTCAGAGGCATCCCTCTCCCTGCTCTATGACCGACTGCTGTAATTACTTGTGCATATTATCTGATGGAAGCGGTGCAACTGCAGCACACAAAATCCATTTCGGTGGCAAAACGCAAATGTACACATTGCAGCTGAGTCTGAGGAAATAATTCACTATAATCCGTGTTTGGTGTTTCATGTGTTTTTGCTGTGGTGGATGCAGTCACTCTAAGATAATTGAGTTGCTGGTGTTCTTTGGTTCTTGAGGGGTTGTGGAGTTGATGGTTGGAAAAATGTTAGCACTGACGCCTCACAGCAAGGAGGTTCTGGGGTCTTCACGTGTGGAGTGAGCATGTTCTCCCTGTGTCTGCGTGGACTGTATCCAGGTACTCTGGCTTCCTCACATCGTCCAAAGACATGCTCGTTAGGTTAACTGAATATACTAAAGTGGCCGTAGGTGTGAGTGTGAATGGTTGTCTGTCCACCTGGCGACCTGTCCAGGGTGTACCCCTTCCTCTCGCCCAATGACAGCTGGGATAATAATAATAATAATAATGATAAT
>JASGAT010345313.1:0-18091 GCA_030220025.1 Chelon auratus | reverse complement strand
CCTCCTCTCTCTGCTTTTTGTTATCAAGTGTTTCAATTAGCCCTCCTCAATGAATGTTTCTTGTAATCCAGTCACGATAAAAATGTAACCCTCAGTAATCGGTTCTTCATAGAGTAACTATATCACCAGAATTTTTACACTCTACAGAACTGTACATATACCAAATATAAGCCACTCTTTCATGGTCTTGCTTTAACTGCCCCGCACCTCTCTCCTGCCAACTGTTGTACAGTTTGTGACTGTAAATGATATTCTGTGTCATTCTACTTAAAGTTTAATATCTTGCAAACAGAGCAGTGATATCTCTTTCTGTTTATATTTTTGTGACATGCACTGTTTCTATAAACAAGGAAAGGAATGTGTAATTCATTTTGCAGCCTGTGGTCATCAGTTCATATTTCATAATCTTTGACGTATACTATAATAAATCTATTCAGCTGTTTATTAAAGCACTTGAGTGATTTGGGACACGCTGCCAAAGATAGTGGCTAAATGTAGCTCATCATTCTCTGTCACTTGAGGAAACTACAGAAAAGCAGAATTTGATAAAATCGCACGATGGAGAATGTGGAGGAAGTTTATCAGTCTAAAAAATGTATTAATTAAATTGGAGCACAAGCATTTTGGTGGACCAGGGAAAAAGGATAACTGCAGATTACTGTTTTAATCAATCACCACGCTCCCCCTAAAAAGTGAAGCTTCAGCTACAGTATGTATTGGGGCCAAGATACTCTTCAGGTTTAAGGATGGTAAATGTAGCATCAGTCAATCATGTCATAGTAATTATTATTATGTATGTTATAATTATGTATTAAAACATAAAATAAAATTGACTTAATGGTCAAATGTATGCCATGTGAAAATGAAGGCAACATTTTTATGTGAAATGCAACTTTTTGGAAGCCAAAAATCCACCATATGCTCCCTGAGTAGCACCAACAATTAGCCAGTTAGCATTTAGCAAGCTAAGCTAACACAGCCGGATATTTCAAGTTAGCTGGAGCTAAAGAGGAAGTATGAACGTAGGATTTGAATTTATCGGCAGATCCATGAATACAAATTAATTTTAATATTTCTTGGTGTTGCTGGCAGCTGCCTAACTTCAAATGTGGTCCACTTTGGGTTGTTTTTCTCAAGTGCAAACAGGGCAAAGAATGAAACAAATCTTCATGGCTTCATGTATTTATGAAACACACAGCATATGGGGTATTGGACTGCACCATAACCAGCACACTAATAATGAACTCAGCCACTAATTAATTTAACCAACTTGCCCAAATCAAACAACTTCAAAGTTATATATAAAACTTTTGGTGTGCGGTTCTGACTAGCTTAATCAGTTTTGCTCACTACCTCTTTTATATCTCCGACTAAAACCATCCACTCTTTTTCCTCTTATCATTCTCATCATTTCTAAAGACTCGACCTATAATAACTGCACAGGACACTGCAAACTACTCAAGGTCACATAAAAAATGAATGAGAATCCTGTGGATGCTGCAGCATTTAAATAAGACACGGTGGCAGTAAGAAATATCTCCAAACTGTTAAACACTATAAAATAACAGGTATATTTTAAACTGAATATACTGATAATATTTTGTAACCTATAAAAATACGTGAGTTGCTTGGTGCACAGTGATGTTCTTAAATCAAGCCGAACAAGGTGTCAATTGATGTTTGAATCTCTTTTTTTTATTATTCAATATATCAAAGCAAATTAATACACAGCAAAATTGTGCTGAGGGCAGGCAGTGGCATCCAATTAAACAAATGAGCTCAAAGGGGAAAGTTGGAGTTCTAAGACAGAGTTCAGAAGGGTGGCACAACTTCTCACATTTTTCTTTCTTTTTCTTCTTTTTTTATAGGTGTCATAGAGTTTTGGTTTTCATTGTCCCAAGTTTTCAGACAGTAAAGGACTCATAGCTTGAGTATAGGTGCGAGTCGAACAACAACAGCAGTACTCATGGAACCAGCAAAACGTATTCTGGACGCAAGACCAGAGAGACTGCAAGCAAATGAAGGAGCATTGATTATCAGAGCAGGAATGTGTGGTTGGTCTTCATGCATGGTTGGTTTCCCGAAGAGAAACATTAGTGTTAATAAAGTAGTTTGAGGAACCATGTCATTTATGTAGTCTGACCCCGACATCAGTATCGTCCTCTTGTTAGCGGTCCCGGACCATGTAGGACCTTGGTGGAGGTGAGTCTTCATCAGGTGACGTGACTTCAGTGTTTCTTCTTGCTGGACTTCTCAATCATGGTCTCCACAACCATGGAAGTCTCCTCATAACCTTTAACTTTGCGGTCATTGGAGATCTTCTCCACAGACTCCACCACCTCCACTTTCTCATAGCTCATGCTGTCTGGTTTGTAGCTGCCTGAGCTGGTGCTGGTGCTTGTACTGGTGCTGGAACTTGAGCTGGAGCTTGTGCTGGCACCGCGAGGAGCAGGCTTTGGGACGGGCCCACTTGAGCCGTTGTCACCCCTGTTTTTCTTGGAGTGATTGCCAGCTGGGGTGGGATCTTTGTGGCCAGAGTTTGGACCAAAAGGTGGAGGGACTGGGTTTGGATCTTTAGCGTGAGGGTGAGGCTCTCCATTATTATGTTTTCCTTTACCTCCATTATCCTTAGCTCTTCCACCCTTATTATCCTCCTTTCCTCCTCCTCCTACATTAGAAGGCGGGGTGGGGCCGAGAGGCGTAGGGTCTACCATGGGCTGAGGAGGTGGAGGAGAGGGTGTGCTACGTCCATAAGGCTCATAAGGGGAGATCATTCCATCTCTGATAGTGACGTAGATGTGGCCAGCAGATGGTGTGGAGGTGTAGAAACAGGGATCCAGGTAGCTGCCGTCACCAGTGACAAGGACGTAACGGCCCTTGGTGTAGAAATCAGCAATTGGTTCAGGCTTCTTGTACTTCCTCATTCTGTCTCTGACAATGTTACAAAGTGTGTCAAAGGCTTTGCTAATCTGTGCTCCGTCTGGTACATCCTGTGGAGACACTCTGGTGAGATGAGGTGTCTGCTCTTTTCTTTTCACTTTCTCTTCCTGCACTTGCTCAGATGGGATCCCTTTTGTTTCCTCATCTGGAGCCTCGCCGCTAGCTCCACCATTTTTCTCCTCTTGTCTGCTGTCCATCACATCTTTTGGGCTCAGCTCCTTCTTTTTCAGAACCTTCTTGGCCAGTATCTTTTGCCGGGGCTTGATGCTGGTGATATCCTGGATGGCCTGGGTGATATCTAGGCACAGATGAGGCATGAGTCAAGTAGCTGGAAGTGATGAACTAAAAGCACTGTATATGCCCAAACACACATATTAAGGACAGTAAATATTATAAAGAAAGTATATATAATATCTATAACTAGATATTATTAGATATTACTATTACTTTAAATGGTCAGGAGATTTGTCAGTTTTTTAAGACCAAGCAGACATGCTTGTCTCAACTACAATAGCAGCTGATTGTGCACTCAGCTGTCATTGTCAATGTAAACCAGCTGTGATGTGCCCTTACCTCTCCCCCTGCTTGATGCAGAGGGTGTGTGAGTGTAGCGGTAATTAGTTGTAAACAGGGTAATGGGAGAGCCAATTATTGCTGAATTCAACCTGCAGGAAAGAGAGCAGTAAAATGTCACCCATACAACAGTCTACTGAATGTACCGAACAGGTTTAATATGCATGGAAATCAGGTAAGGAAGTGAGTAAATCCCATTTGTAAAATCAGTAAACAATAGGTAGGTTTAAATTACACAAATATGTATAAAACATTAAATTACATTAAGAGCAAAAGAGAGAAAAGTATTTGTCGTCATACGGGGCCATCTGCTGGCTGGTCTCCTTTTCTACATGAACCCTGATACAGTATAGAAAAAGATTAATCTCTGTAGCTGTAAACTAGTCTGCATTTCTACAATTCCACTCACAATACTGATGTAGTGTATTTTAATGCTAATTTCAGTATTCATCAGTGTAAATAATGTTAAATGTTGCTGTTTTGTTTATTTTTTTGTCAAGAGGCATTGCGAGAAGCTCTTGTTGGACTTCATGAGAGAGCTTTTAAACAATTCACATAAGACATGACATTTAGGGAAATTATTACTTAATAATTAAAGTAATCAATATGTAAATGTTGTTGACTAGAAGCTAATCTAACTCTTTTTGGGGGCATGACTCTATAAAGACCACATCATTTCTGGCTTTAGCCCTGCCTCTTGTGACATTTTATGTCAGCCAACAGTTAAGAGCTCAGTTCCTCTGTGTCAATTCTTAATAACCTGAAGTGAACCGTTAACCTTTTCAGTCAGGCTTTGCATGTCTGTGTAAGTGTCTCTGTGTGTGTCAGCCAATCTGAAGCACTTTACCTAGTATCTTCGTTCTCGATAATCCTCTTGTACCTCTCCAGCTCATTCTCGAGAGACGTCTGGTACATGGCCAGGTGGCGACATTCACTGGTGATCTTCTCCAGGGACCTCTCCGCCTCCTCAATCTCCTTCCTCAGAGATTCAATTTGCTCGTTGTACATCTGGATCTCATCGTCATAACTTTCCTGTGTGCTTTTGATGGATTGCTCCAACATTGAAGTCTTACAGAAGAAATGGATACAGGGTTTAAGAAATTATATCAAATGAAAACAATCAAGAACATTTCAGTAATAATAATGCAGTATGTATTGTGAAAGAAAGAAGGATCAGTGTTTGGAGATAAGACAATGTAACTGACACATAAGTAAATGCATAAAATTATTCAAAAAGAAAAAAATGGATTGTGCATAACAGATCCAAAATGAAGACGCTTGCTTGTGCAAATGCAGATGCAGGTCAACATCTGTGGTAACAATGTAGCCAAGTGAAGAAAATTTGGAAATCAATGCAATGACTGGTTGGTAATTTTGCTTCAATTATGCCAAAGGGGTCCACACTGTCTTCACAAAATCCATAACCACACTGTCATGAGGTGGTCATGGCTGACATCTAGTGGTACGTTTGCAGCATCTGTATCTAGTACAACAACATCATGGAGACTGCTGTGGGAAGACCTATTTAATGCCTTGCTATGTGGTTGTTGTGTTTTAACACGAAAATGAAAATGCACTTTGATAAATAATTCTAGTTTAATGTAGTCTAAACAAAGACTCAAATATTAATCAAAAGAAAAAACTGTAAACTAACTATATATGTTTTTAAGCTTAGTGGTTAAAAAAAAAGAAAAGGAGATAAAACTGCATGTAATTAACGTGGCACCTCCTGTTGTCATGGTGACCCACCTCAGCCTGTAGGCGTTGTTTCTGGGCCTGCAGTTGACAGAGGGCGCTCTTATATTCCTCCAGCTGAATCTGCAGCCCCGGCACTTTCCTCTGGGCCAGCAGCTTCTCCTGCTCCTGCACATATTAAGATCAAATCATTACGATAACATGCAGAGAATTGCCGCGTTTGCAGCATGACACACAAACAAACAAGTATCTCCGTGAATTTAAAAATGTGATGATTGATTGTTGAACAGAAGGGGATTGAGACAGCTAACAGCAGTGATTATAGTCTTGTTAGAGTTATCATTAGAGCTGTACTCATTCCATTTGAGATATTGAACATAATAACTATAATCAAATCCATGTTTGTGGCATTGTTCCTGAAACATGGAGATCAATAAAGGGTGCTATCATTCCTGAAGAGTCTAAATAACAAGAAATGATGTGAATTAGGATGAAGTTTTGATTATTGACTTAAATTTAAAGCATAGAAGGTTGGGTGTGTTATTTCTCTTAAGTGAGTGATTAAAGTTAAATTACCTTGAATCTGACAAAGTTTCACAGGTGGTAACAAAACCATCTGGTCAAATGAGGCTTACTCATAAAAAATAAAAGCTGAGTGGTGGTTCAGACAAATCCATTTAAAGCTGAATTTCAAGTGTTACATTTGTTACATTGATCTACTATACAATTGTGTTTATGTGTTGCCTAAACACAGCTGTAAACATGCGATTCAGCTAATCGTCAAATGCTAATCAATTGCAAACAAGGGGGAAGGCCAGCTAGCTAGCTATTAGCCCACAACAAACTTAGCTAACCAGAACCTTTGTTTGTGAGTCAATAATGATACACTAACTGGGAAAACTACATAGAACATATGTATTAAAATTTTACATTTATTTATTTATTTATTTATTTATTTATTTTTTTCATTTATTCACTACAATGGCATCCAGGATGTGGATAGGTCATACAGGCCAAATAAGCTACAAGCTACGCTAAGTTAGCTATGTGCCCATAATGCTAAGTATACGTATTGTGTTATCACTTCACAGATTTCATACCTTCACATGCCTATCTGTAATGACAATACTTGTATTACGGTCTATGGCAGGCTTTATCATTTCAAAATTAACTATTAAAATGCACGTATTTTAATAGCACTGGTATTGTTTTTTTGTGGGGAAGAGTTATATAGATTCCTTTTGAATTGAGTTTCTTTTAAGCTGTGGTTTACACCTTGTTCTGTTTCAAAGATGTCACGCAGTTTATCTAAAAGAAGTGTTCATACCCAAAATCTGTCAAGATCCCCAGACGTATAGCTATGTTACCAAAAAGACTAAAACAACTCAAAAAGTGTTGCAAAAGCTGTCGGATCATCTTCATAGCCTGGCAGTTTATTCAGGTCTCTACATAAGTCTCTTAAACTTTACTGGAGGGTGAACAGTATTCTTTCATTTGGCATTTTAATGACGCCTAACACATCAAAATGTATTACTGGTGTTCAGATGGGTTAGTCTGCAAAAGCCTTAGCATATGAATCATTCAAATCCTTATGGGAGCATCTACATTTAATTTGTTTTGACGCTCATTAATTAAAGCTTTTCTTTTAATTTGCCACCCATCTGTATTTGTGCATATCTGAAACTCGGAGGCTAATGAGTCCTCCTTGCTTAATTTTTCTTTTTTATTCTCTCTCGATTTCAGCTCAGCACTGTAGCCATTCGCTGTGGCTCTTTGTCACTACCCACTGAGATTTAACTCAACCAATGAACCGGTTTCTACATTCGGAGCAGTTCTGCTTATGAGAAACATTTATATAAATAAATCCTCGATCTGCCACACAAACGCGGGCCACTGTGGCACAGTTAGTCAAAAATTAGAATGCATGCCTGTTCTTCGCTGCATTTGCATCATTATGCGCCCTGTCGCTCTCAAATGGCTGCCCTTTCGGTGAAGACTGTTTGACAGTGTCTCCGCTTTCTGAACATGCGCTCTCTCACGTATACAAAAAACCCCACATACAATGGCAGGCACAGGCGGCCAAATGGACAGAGAAGCCAGTAACCTCATCAACCTTCCTACACTTAGCCAGAGCTGACACACATGCAAGCACCATCTTCTCCCGCAGGGAGAGCAGCACAGACACACATACACACACACAATGACAGCATTTGTAACCTCACCTCGGAGATGCCAACTGACACATTGGGAGCAAGAGGAAGTGTCTGGTTTATTTGCTGCAAAATGTTTACGTAGGTTTGGATCTCTGCAAGGTTCTGCAAAGAGGAAGATAACACAAAAGAATAACGTAAAATGTTAAACTCAGCAACAGGAAAAACATCTCCAAACAATTTGCCGACTAAAACTGTCTGATCACAAACCCATTGCTTGTTTACTTTGCACGTCCTACTTTGTGAAAAAAAGGCTATTCAATAAAAGCCTTTAATTTAACTTAGAAGATATTAATTAATCAAACATTTCCTTATAACAATGAAACTCTCACCTCCCCCCACCTCCACCCCATAAATTAATTCATAGTATGATCTCAGACTCTAATAAAGAGCAGCCATATTTTTCTCTCACCACATGCTTCAGTGTTCAGGAACAGAAGCCTAATATTAACACGAGAGGACTCCCTATTCTTTTGCACACAATAGAGTAATAGCAGTGACCTTAGAAAGGCTATCTCGACCTGGCAGACTCATGTATTAATTCATCCTCAGAAGAAGCACTGGCTGAAACTAAAAGGGAGAGAAATGGCTCAATGGAAAGTGTGCGTGATCCATTATGTAACATTCTGGCCTGTTTTGCCTCAGCATTTTTTACAGCCATTGTGTTGGACCTTCCAGCCGTTTCTACTGCACACGAGGGTAATATTTCAGGTTTTCTTTTTGTTTCCCCTTTGTTCTCTCCAGTCGTATTTCAGAGCCTGTGATGAGCAGTGTTGCGCTTTCTTTGCTGTGCTTTCCTCACTCATACCGTCATCGCGGCTCCGAGGAGCAGCATCTTGACAGTCGACGGTGTTCAAAAGCAACAGAAAGAAAAGGCATCTGGTTATCTAAAATTCTTTGAACTAATAGTCTTTGATATGTAGTAGGTTTTCACACTGACTCAGAGTTAGCCAATAAATCCATACCAAATGAACTGCTCTGACATAAGAAATGTTTTTTTTTTAATTTTTTCTGTATTATTTGCTGACACCAAGCATAGAATTTGTACAGAATAAACAAATCGCATATATTCATAGCATGTACCAGCTTATTTGCAACACTGTCCCAGTGTGCAACCCAGTTTCCTAGAAATTGCTATTACTCATTGAATAATGCCTTAAAGCATAATTAAACACTGGAGGAACAATATGAATTCCATTGGTAAATCTAATTTGGACTAAAATATCTTCTCGTAGCGCTGCAGTAGGATGTTATATGAGTCTTAAACAAGGTTTAATTTAAATCTTCTAAGCCAAAAGACAGTCTAAGTCTAAGACACGATGCATTTAATGACTCTCCAATAACTCAACCACACATGGCTCCCATTCTGGTGTGTTGTGTACTTTCCAGATGGCAATCGTCGAGTTCCATCAAAACATATTTGCCCATTTTATTTAAATATGATAGCAGAGCAATTTCATTAAACGTGCCCATATATGAGAACAAGGTGCTGTCCTATTGGGAATAGTAGGATTACACAGTATGTCGTCTTGGTTAATTTAGGAGCTGTTTAAGGATCCTGCACAATAATTTGTTATCCTTCATTTCAGTTTAGCTCACGTCTTCACTGCCTCTCACCTTCTTGTGTCTGTCTCTGGTGGAATTAATGTCGTCCTGGAGGAACTGAGACTGGATCTGATACTCCAGGTTTTTCAGCAGGGCACTGTCAGCCTCCTGTGAGATGAGAGGAGAGGAGAGAAGAGGAGAGGACAAAATCCATCCAGACAATGACTGCAGAAAGCTCTTCACTGTCGTAGCAGTTAAGTGCACGGTGGTAAGTTAAATTCAAATTCACAGTGCCTACTTTGTGGAGAGAAAACTGCTGTTTTTGATTGATTTTAAACCAACTTTGTTATTGATTTTAAACCAACTTTTGCTTTAAATGCACACATTTTTCTATGAATAAAGGAAAGTAATTATGATACATGATTGTCAACATGATATTCTATATTTCCCTTTGTAGGAGGGTGTTTAACAACGTAATTCTTTCCATACAGTACCTTGTTTAGCTGTTCCAGTGTGCCTCGTAGCTGTTCTTGATAATCACATTCATTTTTATATCTGGAACACAAAGTAACCTGATTGTGAATGAATACAAAGGCAGAGGCAAAACAAGGTCGTATTATGCTACAATACATACCCTGAATATTCTTTGTGTTATTCATATACAATAAAGTGTTTGCTTCGTCGGCTAAAAGTGACACAGGTTAACACTCTCTTGAAGCTTAACACCTCTTAGCTAGTGCTGTATTTTTCTCAGTTCATCAGTGCTGTAGTGAGGCTGCCTGCAGCTCTAGCTGATTACAAGGCCTTTCTACAATGCTGCTATTAAAGCTTTGATTTTTATCTAAATCTAGACAAGATTTTTCATCCTCGTTCTTGAATGGCATCTGGAACTGTGCACATGTGTACCGATCAGGCTTTGAGATACGGCTTGTGGGATTTGTTTAAGCAATTTAAACTGCAGCTATTTTCTACCAAATAAACAGCCCCCATGAAAACACATCACGTTCTGTAGAGTATGCAGAGTAATATGAAAACCTTTTCTGGAAAGATCTGAAACGAGTATTCTTGCATGCTGTCAATTTCTGATTGACATCTGCAGAGTTGATAGCTGAGCACTTATGTTTGAGTGTTTCTTTCACTTACCCTCATTCACTGTACATCCAATGTCAGACAGACTGACATCTCACACTATATATAAGGCAGTATAATGACATTTCAGACTGCATGTATTCTGGCAGTGATTAATGATCATCTTCTTTAGGTTCATGTACTTTATCATGTTCTCTTACTTCTGATGGCATTTCTGTAATTCTCACTTAATCTCAAAGGAAGACATTTGACACACACATTCAGCCAACCACTCTCTTACTTGCTGGTAAATTCATCCAGCATACGGCAAGCCTCCTTCAGCTCTCGCTCCAGCTTTGCTCTGTCTGAAAATAGCTCCCGAATGCGTTGTCTGTTGACATCAATCTGCTCTGTGAAGGCCTCCTCCAGGCCGCTGGCCTCCTCCATCCGCTGCAGTGTCTCTAGCTGCTTGCGGAACACAGCGTTGCGCTGCTCCAGAACTCGTGCCCTGTTGATGTACCGGGCAAATCGGCTGTTGAGCTCCTGAAGGCTCTCCCAGCCGTGGATAGCTGAGATGCCTGCAGAGCTTTCAGAGTCCTCGGCTTCTTCGTCGAAGACATCTGAGCGCTCGTATTTTTCCTTGCGCACCTCACGCGTGTAGCTGGTCTTGAACATGGTGGCAAGCTTCTCTCCTCTGGGTTGGTGGTATCCCTGGAGTGCTCGGTCCCCTTCAGCACCTTTATTGTGTGAAAACTTGGGTGCTCACCCTTGGCTGTCTCATGCTAGACTAAACACTGTACAGCACTGGCTGGAGGCGAAATAGCCCTCAAAACCTCCCCCTGGCTGTCAGCGCACATGCAACGAGCCTGGGGCCTTCCAGAGTTTATTGTTGTCTTTGTGGCAGAGATTAGAAAAGCCATGGTGTTGATGACAAAGCAGAACCACATGGACAAACAAATGGCCGGTCCGCGAAAGCACTGGGTTGTCAAACACTATTATTTTGGTTCTTAGTCAGCTGCTTTCTAGATCCCTGTTTGATATGGCAGATTGGATGTTGTCCCACCAGAGGACAGAGGGGAAATTTCGTGCAGCGCATTTGTGGGGACTATGGAGGACTGCTCCTGCCAAACATGGTTAAATGTCGACAAACAGAGCTGAAAGAACAGTTGTTGTTTTTTTGTTTACAAGTGAGTTCTAATTGTGTTTCTGTTTATGATCTCAGAAGCATTATATTCACATTCACTGATGCATTTTAGACTCTGCAACTAAGACAAATAGCTGCACACTATAATGAATGTTTAATGATCCCGTGTATAGCCAAAATGGATCAAACAAACAAGGTTTAATTGAACTGAGAATCAATAAGTCCTCATCTAAACATCATGTTGACTGCTTTCCTAGAAACAATTTTCCTGGTGTTTGTGATTTACAGAGTTGGTGCTCTGAAGCATGACAGCAATTTGTGATACTGAAAATTAAAGTCTCTGGTTGTTTCTCATTGGTTGAGTCAAGGTCTTTGTTGCCTTTTGTTACCCTATACCAATCATTTTATCCCCTTATTGTGACATTTGGCAGAAATGAGGGACGGAGTAAGAGTGACAGAAAAATAATGAAGACATGGATGAGCTTCTTTCTTGGCTTTTTTTCCCACAAGCTGTGACACAAGTCAGCCAAATGGATCTAGCATGCTGTCTGTAAAACAGCTGAACGAAACACGTGTCAAGTGGCATCACATCAGCCCTTCAGCAGATTTTGGCCGCGGCAAAGCCCTCAGCTCAAGGGCAGACGTGCGATAGTCAAGCTGCCGAGCAGACATTAAGCTACTGAACAAAACAGTTGAGGAAGGAACTTTCATTTAAGCAATGTATGCTTTTGTTCAACCTTTACAGATATTCCATCAAGATCAAGAAGAACTTAATTACCATCGTATTGAGGGTTTAGACAACAATGCAATCGCATGTAGACAGCACTCACTGAGACAAAGAAAACATTTATGTTCAGTTAAGGACACTGAAGTAAAGTAACCACTAAACAGTAGGAATAACAAAGCTCAGTATGCAGTTATGTCAGACAGTAGCAATAACAGCCGATAAGTTGAAAACAGGTTATACTATACGAAGGAGTTCAGAATAGTTGCCATTAGTCTGACAGTTTCAGGGAAGAAGCTGTTTTGTTCTTTGTGACTGAATTGTCCTGTTTGACCAGAGGGATGTAATTTAAAGTGGTGGTAGCCAGGATGTGTTGGGGCGTGGATGATTATTAGTGTAGTGTGCTAATTCACAGCAATTGTCCAGGGACTTTCTTTGCTTTTCAACATGACATTACTTTCCTTCCCTTCAGAGCCAACAGAATTCATTTACTTAATTCATCTACTCTTCCATTAGGTAAATGAATCCACTAACGAACCTAAACCCCAGCAGTCTCAAACTCTTCCGTCTGAATGTCGTCCTTTGCGAAAATGAGCGGTAAAGCTTTGACTTCAAGGTTGGCCCGTCATTTGCTAAATCCCTTGAGCAGCTTACTGCCAGCAATACACTAAAAGGCTGTTGTAGTTGTCGTCTTAGACCTTAGACCTTAGACCTGTGACTTTAACTTCTCATGGATCATGAAAAGGCTGATGCTGAACCGCGTCTGACCTCTGACCCAAAGCTTGATCTCTTGCATCAAACAGAGTGCTTTGGAGGATGACTCCTTCATCTACCTGCTGCACTGATCCCTCTTGGGGGCACTGTGGGGGTCATGTTTTTTTTTTTTAACAATGCAACAGTCGCTGCTCAAGGGGAAGCTATAGGGAGCAGGGGTCAAGAGCCAGCTGACTGCATGGACCCTCGCCTACTTCACTAACAGACCACAGTATGTATGTATGCATGTATGTATGTACGATGGGGTGCTCTGCTGCACAGGGGCTCCACAGGGAACAATGCATTCTCCATTCCTCTTCACCATGTACACCTCTGACTTTCAATATAACACAGAAAGCTGCCACATCCAGAAGTTCTCGGATAATACAGCCATAATTGGATGAGTATCTTACGGGAAGGGCCTGTAACACAGGAAAGTGGTCAAGGAGTGGTGTGAACTCAGTCACCTCCACATCAGCTCCTCCAAGACAAAAGAGATGATGATTGACTTCACAGACCACACCGGTGAGCATCCCGGGATTGGATATCGACACAGTTGATGGATACAAATACCTGGGTTGTTCACATGAACAATAAAGTAGACGTCCAGCTGCTGACGAGACTGAGGTCCTTTAGTGTGCAGGACACTACTCAGGACATTTTATGACACAAGCCTTCTATGCTGTGGTCTGTCAGTGTGGTGGAATGATGGTGATGATGATGATGATAGATTTATTTGTCCTATGCGGAAAATTGTTCTGTGCCATACAGTACATCTGATACATTTATACAAAGACAGTAAGACAGACAAGACGAAATACAAGACAGAATATACAACAGAATGATAAAGAGAGACAAGAACAGACTGGACAAACTCATGCTGAGGGCCAGCTCCATCTTGGGCTGTCCTCTGGACTCAGTACAGAAGGTGGGTGAGAGGAGGATTTTGGCCAAACTGTTAAATATCCTAAAAAAAACTTTCAAAAAAACTTCTTGTACGAGACTGCTGCATCCACAATGCAAGAGAGAGCGCTTCCGAAGAACCTTTGTCCTCTCAGCAGTCATAATGTTTTCATATGTTGGTGCACCACTTGTTTTTAACAGCTATTGGAGTTTGTCATTATTCATGACATTCATGAATGTCAGTATGTATATTCAGCCTTTTCAAGCAGAACACTGAATTGTCACAAGATTGGTTAATGTTACTCCACCTGTCAGTGGTTTTAATGTTGTGGCTGATCAGTGTGTATTTACTCTTATATAGTTTCCTTCTCTTCTTTTATTCTATTTTGTATCTAACTTGTGTTTTTGCACTGTCCTGTCCAGCTGCCGTAACATCTAAATTCCCCCTCTGGGATCAATAAAGTCTCTTCTTATAATATCTTATCTTATCATCTCTTTTTAAATTTGCCAGGTCTGTAACAGACCCTCAGGAAATGCTAGCCTACTTGATCATTCAACAAAGCTCAGTGTTTCAAACTCCACCCGAAAATTGCCTGAACTTTCAGATCCTTTAACCCCTTCAGCACAGATATAAGTATAAATCATATACAGTATTATACAGTATTACACAGTAGCATTGTCTAAGAATGTGGAACGGTCTAATTAGTCTAGCATTCACCACAGCACTGAAGCAGTGAATGTTTCTTCCAACTAACAAGCCTCCAAGGAGAGTTTGGTGCCAGTGTAACTCTCCAAGTGTATGCAGGGATCTGTGTCAATCACTACTCCATCTACAGTGATATACTGTATAGTGCATTGAATACTTCATAATCAGCCTGCCCTCAGAGCTCATAACGCCTTCTGTGTAATATTTCCACTATGTGCACAGATTACAAACTACAAGGAACACTGACACTGATCATCAATGTCAATTGCCTGTGCGGGTGAAGGTACTGTGTGCTTCAATTCATTTTCAGACAAATGTCTCCAAGATTTGATTGCGCAATTGGCTGGAAATCCATTTTCACATACTGCATTTAAGTGCTACAGCCAGGAGGAGACACACAGTGACATTAAAGGGCATTTCTAACCAGCATCCAGTCAGGGCCAGAGCCAGCAGAAAGGGGGATTCTGTGTTAAGGCTCATTTGGGGTTACTGCAGGACATAGACGCCGTATTAAACGCACGTAGCCTACACACAGCCGACGCCAGTAAGAGCCATTTATACTTGTGCGCTCGTCAGTCTGGCTCACTCTGTTAAAAACACCAGTCTTTTTTTGCCAGCCGGATTAATTTTTGTTTCTACTTCCTGCTTCACTCTCAATTATGCCGACTGAACTCTCCAAACGCGAGTCACACTGTCACGGATTTTCAAGGAGAGGTAGGACCCAAATGCTGGGTCTATATACGATGAGGTAGGAGTAGGCAAAAACTGCATTTAATTAAAACAAAAGGAAACACAAAGTGCTGCTGAGACGGCAGGTGAACCAAAAACAAAAATCAAAACCTTTAAAAAGACAACAATGTAACATAACAAGACCAGAGCTAGGAAACACATGAAACACAGGGAAACGGTGGAAAACAGTATGACGCAACAGAGGAGAAAGGGAAAAGCAGGACTATATATATACACATACACAAGGGCAGAGGAGACACAGGTGAAAACAATCAAGACGAGGAAGACAATCACAAAGGCGGGAAGGGACACAAGACAGGAAACCAAGAACTTAACAAAATAAAACAGGAAACTGGAAAACGTGAAACATGAATGAAACTCAAAACATGAACACAGGAATCAAAAAACCAGAACCATGACACATAAAAATGTTTGTATCTCAGAAACCCCTCGCTTAACATTTCCTCGATGTGTCCCGTCTTTACTGATCCAAAAAAAAAATCAATTTGGAGGTGGAGAAACAGCCGGAAGTACTAAAGCGGAAACGCGCTACTTTCAAGCAGACCAGTCACAGCTCCTGTGGTCTGCGTTGCCGCAGCGTTAGAGTCTGTGTATGCTCTGCGCTGTCGCCTCAGCAAATTGACGCCAAAGTCTAAATCGCCTATTTCTGTGATGTGAAAACAAAGGGTCCGGGAAGCAGGTTAATGCACCCTTGAGTACTATGGGGGCAAAGAAAGACAACTGGAGATCTATTGCCTTGTTACCAAACAACTAAATATGCAGAGACAGAATTATTGAGCAACTGATACTGAAACACGTAGTCAAAAATATATGCAAACATGAGTTAACGCTGTAGTGATTTTGCTTGCTTTGCTGAAGTCCTGCTGTCCTCAAAAGAACTAACATTGTTCCAAAACAGACGGCTTCTGATCAGATTTAAAATCCCAGACATACGGTATTTGTATGGATTCTGTTTCACTGCTGCTTATTCCCCCGTTACACTATTACCAATACACTGTTTTCCAGTCTGTCCGCCCACATGCAGAAGCCGTAGATTACAGGTCTTATGCATATTCTCCCGTTGAGGAGGGGGACTCGAGGATCTTTTTCATCTATATTCACTGGTTACGAGTGGCAGTAAATCTGAGGCCCGGGTGAGTTTACAGAGCTGTCCGGAGCTGGAAATTAGAGCCTAGTGTTTATCCTGCTGTTCAGGCCTCCTGGGCTACAGTGACAGACAATTGCAAGGTTGGGCAAGTATATTTAGAGGGTAATAAAAACTAATAGGAACATGCAAAGAGAGCTCTGTCTTCTGTTGTGATCTGGGCGGATACGCTCAAATTCTAGAAAAGAAAACTTATCTTCCTGTGACCACTACAGGTGACATGAAGAGTTGTCCGCCAGTACACTTGTGTCTTTTGTTATCTATTATTACATATAAACAGCACCCACTATCTGGCAGCCAGAAAAGCACCCTGCTGGCAGATACAGAGGAGGTGTGAGATAACACAAAAAGCCATCTCGCTGCTATTTACAGATGATTGTCAGAGGCAATCTAAGAAAAACCTGCAGCTTTCCATCACAATAAGAAATTGATCCTAAAAAGTCATCAGTGCAGCTGTCTGTGTGGGTTTATCTACCGCTCGGGATGGCGTTTGATACTGAAAGCTTTCACCAGCTCTGTCTATACATCGACCACGAACAGAGAAAAAAAAAAAAGAGATGAGAATCAGTCCACAGTCTCGTTAATTGGTCTGACAGATGTTTCACTGTTATAGTCTTTGTCAAGGAATGCTGCAGTTCAGAGAGTGGAGCACTTGTAACCAGAGATTACGTGACTTCCTCTTCACAAGTGGTTGTGATTCACTGCAAGACTTTGCATATAATTATGATATAATGATGTTTAAAATACCTACAGTTATGTGCTGGAGAACTGGTGATGTTTAAATACATCTTTAAGGTGCTGTCATTTGAGACAACAGCCAGAAATTATAAAGTAATAGAACACAGACAGAGAGTGTATTATACCGGTAGAATAAGTTCAAGTAATATTAAATTTATACAGATCAAGATGCACAAAAGGCATTAACAAAGGATTAAAAAAAAATCTTTAAATACATATCTTCGTATAATCTATATTTTTAATAGAATATTAGAGTATTATCAACTGTTTGCTTTTTATTACAACTGAATTAAGTGTTTTAGATCACTCAGACTGCTCTCAAAGCGTTGTGTTTAGTCAAATTACAGGACTGACACACACAAAGTGCCAACATGTGCAGTTTATTTGAGGTGCAGAATATGTATGTGAAGGGAAAAGCTTTACCAACCAATTGTCTAAGCGGACTATTGGTGGTACTGTGTTCGGAAAATGTTCACAGGTGCAGCTGTGCTACAAGGCAGATCCAATAAAATGAAGGTGTAATAGTCCTGCGTGAACTATTTTAATGTCGATTTCACGGCAAAGTTCATTTGTAAAACTCTAGGAAAGAAGAGACTCACACCTTTCTCCCCCATTATCCCTGAACGCAGTTATTATGGGACTCCATGCAACATGGAACGACCCGGGGAAAAAACAGTTTCACAGCTGAAAGTTTGAAAATATTCAACGTCATGGAAAGGAGGGTCAAATTTCCCCTGCAGCGATGACAGAGGAGGAATGCAGAGGAGGGTCAGTAAGTTTTGTCTTTACCTACTGTGGATGAGCAGCTCGTCTATGAGGGGAGCCTCATTAACAACTGACTGCAACTGATCTTCATTTCAGATACATCTCAAACAAAACGCTCCAGGCAGATTGCTTACTTGCACGGTATTAGCAAGTAAGCAAGCTAAACTCAGTGCTGGCGTTGACATGACAGCTGGCATTTCATAGCTGGGAGGTAGTGATGTCGGGTCACATCATCCATCAGAGTGCACATAATATGCTAAGATCTGACAGACTGGCACAGAAGTCGACAAATTCTTCATTCATGTCCAATACTTAAAAGCTGATCATGTCATATTGACATAACCACCATAACCCTGTGACTTGTCTGCTTAACAGTATAAAGCATCTATTGGAAATCAACAGAAACCAAGCAAGATGTAGTCGCATTACATGA
>JASGAT010345312.1:0-10750 GCA_030220025.1 Chelon auratus | reverse complement strand
AAAGAAAGAAAGAAAGAAAAAGTAAAAACACCAAATGTGCTTTCATGTTAAAAATAAAACAAACAAAAAAACATTTCAGGAACCAGTTGTGATCACACGTTCTTTCCTCCTCATCCTCCTCCTCCTCGAATCGGGGGGCGAGGGGGGGGGGGGCCTTCCTGTGAACTCCCTCTAGCTTTTAGGTTGTGTTCGGTAGAGTTTTAAATCTGTATTTATTTCTGTTCCACGCCCACCGAGGAGATAAAGCTGCACATTTTATTATAGAGAGATATTTATGAGATGTTTTGTTTGTGACTCTTCCCTCTTCTTGAGTTTTGACTTGGCTGGTCTTGAATGTACATAACATTTTTTTTTTTTTTTTTATCATGTACAGTTGGTGTAAGATGGATCTGTTTTAATAATAATATTAATAATAATAAAAAAACATTTAAGATAGTGTTATTTTATGAGACTAAAATCCTTTCCTTACTTCTTCACAGAGTAGTTTGTAGGAAGATCTCTTGACTAATAAAAGCAGTTAATTCCACCAACATGGCTGCAGGATCCTTCACTGTGTCGACCTACGGCAGTAAACTCTCCCCCTCTCTCCGCATCCTGTAGGTCTCATAACAACAAGCTTCAGTCTTCTTCTTCTTCGGCGTCTTAGAAAGCGTCGCACATTGCGCAAAACAAAAAAAAAAAAAAAACAACAACAAAAAAAACAAAATGCACTTGCCAAGAATATGGCTTTTTTCTGAACTGTTAACTCTGTGACGGACTCCCGCCTCCGCCTCCGACTCTGCCTCCGCCTCCGGGCCGCTGCGACCAGCTCTGACCTTTTCCAGGTGTTAAGGGACCTTTTTCTGGACGTCAGTGGGACTTTGTAACAGTGGAGCGAGGAACCCCACCCCCTCCCCCCCCACCAGAGGCGTTTCAGAAGAAAGAAAGTTTACCTCGGAGAAAAGACTCTCACGTTTCCATGTATACTTCTTCTTTTTATTATTTCGTTTCTTACTCCTCCTCCTCCTCCTCCTTCCCCTCCCCCCCTCAGGCCATCCTCGTGGTCGTCATGTCCGGATATACCATACGTTAGACCGGCTGAGTTTTACTGAGCATAATGTATCAAGAGTTTTGTGTCTAAATTCAGATATCGCAGTGGAACAATGTTTTTCACCCATTTCCACTCATCGTTTCGTCTGAAGTGGCATGAAAGACCATTTAAGTACTAAAGTACTAACTATCCGCTTGGTTAAACTCCTATAATGCTGGTGTTAAGCTATTGTAAATGAATTGCTTTGCAGTAGTGACTGACTGAGAAGGATGTATTTGAAGGTTCCTGCCCTGTTTGTATAAAAAACAAAACAAAAAAAAAACACACAAAAAAAACTCATCTGATTTTTTGACTTTATTTCTTTCTTTTTTTTTGTATTACAGCTGAAGAAATATTGATGTATATGGAACTTAATACAATTGAAAACACTGATTTCTTCCTCTGAGTTGTTTTTGTGAGTGACGAGAGTGGAGTATAAAACTATTAAACAGAAATTATATTTACGAAAAATTGAAAATTTACGCCGCTAGATGTTTTCCGTATAAAATGGAAAATCAGAAATCTGCGACTGGAACTGAAATAATTCGTCATTTAATAAAAATTAAATTGTGAATTTATTCCTTTTTTCATATAAACGTAAACTGAATATTTCGTACAATCAATTACGTTTAAATTTTTGTTAATGTTTTTGCATCATATTTTAAAATTGCTCAAATAAATACTTGCCATATTTAAGATTTGTGAATCTTATTTTCTAGTGGCAAGTATGTCTTTTTATGATCATAAATTATAAAATAATAATGGTTTATATTTTATAGAATATTTTATTAACTTAAAACATGAATTTTTTTTTTTAAAAAACAAAAAATAGCAAAAATGGTTATGAATCAGATTTTACTAGTGGTAAATGCATCTTATAAGATAATAATTATATAATTTATTATAAAATAACTATATATATAAATGTTTTTATTTATAATGTCCGAGATTCACTGATATTAAAATAACAGACTGTTAATTTATTTATTGTAGTGATTTTGTTTGTAGTGAATAAAACTTTATTTAACAGCTATATTATTATAAATTAGAAAATGTTTTATATGATTCATATAA
Organism: Chelon auratus; assembly: GCA_030220025.1. Taxonomy (NCBI): domain Eukaryota; kingdom Metazoa; phylum Chordata; class Actinopteri; order Mugiliformes; family Mugilidae; genus Chelon; species Chelon auratus. The sequence goes on along the minus strand of JASGAT010345312.1, from coordinate 8,607 downwards.
TCTATATATTTAAATATATAATTTTCAAAATATAAATTTATTTGAGGCTTTTAAATAATTTACTTANAAATACATCATTATTATTATCGCTAAAATGGCTATTTTCTTTTAAATTATTTAATTAAATGTTAACAAAATGTCATTTATTTGTTATAAACCGTAATATATCATATATTATTTTGTATTAACTTAAAATATGCATTTATTTTAGACATATACATAATTTCCTGGTCGAAATAACGTCCCAAGTTCACGAACGTGTGAACGTTGGTTCGTTATTTTGAGGTCTCGCGAGATTTCATGACGCAATTTCCGGTGCGCCTCGTGATTTTTTTTCAAACGGCCCAATGAGCGGCGGTGGCTGGATGCTTTTGCTCGAACCGTCCAATCAGAGGAGTTTGTAGCAGGAATTTAAAGGTCTTTGCGGCACTTTCGACAAGACACAACCTCTGCTCGCGGATTAGGTAAGTTCCCATCAACCTATTATGCATCAATTTGAGCAAAAATCGTGTTTTATTCGTTCAAAAGTTACGTTTTCATGCGTTGCGTTTGCCGTCTTTTTAACCGGAAGTGACTGGCGGTGTGATTATTTTGATGTCAAACTGTTTTTTTTTCAGTTTTGTCTTAGCTTGACGTGTTTGTCACTTCTGTTGAATCACGAGGCGAGGTCAGAGAAAAAAAGCGTGCCCGATAACTTTTTAATTTTTGCTTGTTTCTTTTTTTGTTTTGTTTTATTTCTTCACTATTCAGGAATAAAACCACAAATTTCTTCGCTGCTGCTAAAAACTTCCTGACACTTGAAAAATGTCCGAGAACGTCGCACGGCTGACTCAGTTCAAGAACAAAGGCAAAGATGCTGGTGTGAGTTTTACTCAGAACAAATCTGCTTTATAAACAATAAAAAAATAAATAAAGAAGGGAGATGAAGTTGTGCAGCTTTTATTAATTTATTTATATGTTTTAAATGCAGGAGCTTCGACGCAGGAGGGTGGAGGTCAATGTGGAGCTCAGGAAGGCGAAGAAGGATGACCAGATGTTCAAAAGGAGAAATGTGTCCGCCCTTCCTGAAGAGGCCACATCTCCCCTTCAAGAAAGAACCCAAAACGCTCAGGTTAGCCTTTTAAATTAACAGATTAGAGTCTATTTTCTTTATTTATCCTAAAAACATCACATAAATCCTCCTAAATCTAACTGTGACGATGCATTTGCAGGCTTTCAGGCAGTGGTCGGTTGCAGAGATCGTGGCAGGAGTGAACAGCGACAACGCCGAGTCCCAGCTCCAGGCTACACAAGCCGCAAGGTAATGGATCGTTCAAAATAAAATAAAGGACGACGCACGGCGCTTTTCACTGCTCTCTTTTCGTGCCGCCGTTAACGCCCTTTCCGTCGTCTCGCCGCTTTGCAGGAAGCTGCTCTCCCGCGACAAGCACCCCCCCATCGACCAGATGATCAGCGCCGGCCTCATCCCCAAGTTCGTGGCTTTCCTGGGGCTCGCCGACTGCCCCCCGGTCCAGTTCGAGGCGTCCTGGGCCCTGACCAACATCGCCTCCGGGACGTCCGACCAGACGGCCGCCGTGGTGGAGGGCGGCGCCATTCCCGCCTTCATCAGCCTGGTGTTGTCCCCTCACCAGCACATCAGCGAGCAGGCCATCTGGGCCTTGGGAAATATTGCTGGTAAGATATTTAGAGATTATAATCTCTCGTCTTAATCAACAAATATACTTTTATTTATAACGTATTATTCCGTTTTAGGTGACGGATCCGCTCTGAGAGACCGGGTCATCAAGCATGGAGCCGTGGCCCCTCTGCTCAGTCTTCTGGCCGTCCCCGACCTCAACGCCTTTAGTGTAAGCATTACGTACTCACCTCATTGGCCACTAGGAGGCGCCCCAGCTCAATCAAATCCCCCAAAAACGACACTTTATCCGCTCACGTTTGACTTCTCTTACAGGCCGGCTACCTCCGCAACGTGACATGGACGCTGTCGAACCTCTGCCGCAACAAGAACCCCTCCCCTCCCATGGCTGCCATCCAGCAGATCCTACCCGCCCTCATCCGCCTGCTCCACCACGACGACCCGGAGGTGCTCGCCGACGCCTGCTGGGCCGTCTCCTACCTCACGGACGGCTCCAACGACCGCATCGAGGTGGTGGTCCAAACCGGTCTGATCCCCCGCCTGGTGAAGCTGCTCGGCTTCGAGGAGCTGGCTGTTGTCGTACGTATAAAACTTGTTTGCGTGCATTGGGACGTTCATTTTTTTTTTTTTTTTTTTTTTTTTAACGGCGGCCTCTTCCCTTTTCAGACTCCTTCTCTGAGGGCGCTCGGCAACATCGTGACCGGCACGGACGAGCAGACTCAGGCGGTGCTGGACGCCGGGGCCCTGGGCATGTTCCCCCGCCTGCTGCGCCACAAAAAGGCCAACATTCAGAAAGAGGCGGCCTGGACTCTGTCCAACATCACTGCGGGGAAGGACACTCAGATCCAGGAGGTCATCAATGCTGGCATTGTTCCGTACCTGGTTGAGATTCTTGTGCACGTAAGTTGATTTTATTTTTGTTTGTCGTTTCATGACCGGTGCACTCAGGATCCCTACATGATTACACTTCCTTTCTCTGCAGGGTGACTACAAGACTCAGAAAGAGGCCGTGTGGGCAGTTACGAACTTCACCAGCGGGGGCACTGTTCAGCAGGTGGTTTACCTTGTTCAGGCCAACGTGATCGAGCCTCTTCTGAACCTGCTGTCCTCCAAAGACAGCAAAACTGTCCTCGTCATCTTGGACGCAATTACCAATATCTTCTTGGTGAGTGGACCGTCCAGACAAAAGTACATCAAAAAAACCTCCACACGTGTTTTTTAAAGGAAGCTTAGATTGCTAAACACTTCTGTTTCGTCGTCAGGCTGGGGATAAAATCGGGGAGTCCGACAAGCTGAGCCTGATGATCGAAGAATGCGGCGGCCTGGACAAGATCGAGGCGCTGCAGTCCCACGAGAACGAGATGATCTACAAAGCTTCCCTCAACCTGATTGAGAAGTACTTCTCCGACGAGGTGGGTGTCGAGATAATCTGAGCTGACTTTGAATTGACTGATTTCTGAGCCCGTGAGTCTTCTTCTGACTTTTGGTTTCTTTTAAAGGAGGAGGTGGTGGAGTGCGTCGCTCCAGAATCGACCGATGACGGTTACGCGTTCCAGATCAATGAAAACCAGAGCACTTTCAACTTCTAGATGACTCTTTATAAAAACCTCTACTCTACTCTGTACTGTACCCCGACTGCCTTCTGTTTGTCTTTTGTTCATGTAATTCTGAAGTTCTGTTTGTGTTTTTGTATGTATTGTACATACTGTTTTATCATAACTGATCAAACAAGACTGTAAATAAAGTTGTCAGATCATGTGTTTGCTTGTTTTATTTTCCGATTTTAGTGTATTGTTCTAGTTTTAGTGCGTTGGCACAAATAAGTCAACACATTTGGCCCAAACTTAGCAGAAACACTGAGATGAGCCCTAAATTTGCTGCCAGTTGAAAGCTTATAGGTCCATGGTTCACGGTTCAAGTGATTCTGTTTATCCTAGAATAAGAAAAACCTTTATTAGTCCCGCAATGGGGAAATGCAGAATAGATGCAGAATAAAAAAATGGCAAGAGCAAAAAGGGTAGCTATAAAGATAAATAGTGGAACAGAATCAGGTCAACAAGACAAAACTAGTGTCAACTTGCCACAAGGAAAATTTCTCAAAATGATGAGCAAGTGTCTGTATGATGAGAAACCAGGTGTTCATTTCAATACATATTGAATATTATACAGCAATGGCTCAGTTTGTCACGTGTAATAAATATATATGTATATAAAAGTTACTCTTCTTCACAAATTATGATGCAGAGAAGCCAATTTCCCACCTAAATGTGCAAATTTTGTCTGACAAAAATGCCTTGATGCGATTCGAAGTGGTTCTTGATATGAACACTCGGTGGCGCCAGCTCTCCAGTTGTATGAAGTAGTCAGGAGAGATGAAAATTAATCTATTTGGGTTATGTTTGGTAAATCAAAAGCTAATTTTGCAAGTTAGGAAAGTCACAGGTTGCTGTAAAGATAGTTAAGTAAACATCGATCTTTCTTGGTGGATTATATTTTAAGATGTTTTCCCACAGATTTTGGATTTTTTATTTGCTTAGTTTTTTTGCATGTTGGATGATCATAACATGAACACACTGCTATGACGCATCCTCGTATATGAAATGTGAGGGGGCATTCGGGGGCCCTGATCTATAGCTAAGGAAACCTTAAATTTCTCTAAATAAATCAAACTGTATCCTTATGAATTGGAATTTTTCAAGAAATCTGTAGCAATACCAAGATACTTGGGTTTTAACACGGTGGATGACAATCGTCCTCGTATATACACGAGGGGGGCATGAGGGGCCCCTGGAGATTAATGGATGGTAGCTATGCCCCTGTTAGCTACCATTCAATGACAACGCCTTCATTTTTTATTTTATTTTTTTGTAAATATCTAAAACCAATCAAAATAGTTTGGAAAGTGAAATATCACGAAATAAAACGAATCGAATGATTGTAAATCGGAATCAGAATGATTCAGGTAATCAGTACCGATACTTAGCCCTAACTCATTTAAACATAAAAACCTTTTGGAGCAATATTCATCTTACCCCCTGTTTGTTTCACTCAGTTTTTATGCACGGCGGGTGGCATAGTGGATAGAACTTATTACTACTACTTTGACACATCCTCGTACAGGATATATACGATGGGGGGTGCAAGGGGGCCCTGGAGCTTCATGGATGGTAGCTACGCCCCTGTTAAAAGTCATAAAAGTCAGTAAAATTGTTCAAAAAATGAAATATCGCTAAATAAATTGAATCTAATTCTTGTAAATCGGAATCAATTTGGTAAATCAGTAATGATACCCAGCAGCCTTCCAACTTTTGGACCTCATGCAAATATAAAAACCTTTTTGGGGGCTATATATTTTTTATTGTTTCATTTTGTTTTACTTCATTCTGGTCTATGAAATACACGACTTGGGGAGGGTGGGGGCAGGGGGCAAGATGGGGCCCTTGAGCTTCATGGATGGTAGATACACCCCTGTTAAAAGTCATAAAAGTAAGTAAAATATCTCTAAATAAGTCAAATCTAATTGTTGTAAATCAGAATCAGTTTGGGAAATCAGTAACGAGAAGCCAGCAGCTCTTCAACTTTTGGATCTCATGCAAACATAAAAACATTTTTTCACATTCTGGTCTGTGAAATGCACAAAGAGGGGTTGGGGGGCACAAGAGGGAGCCCTGGGGCTTTATGGATGGTAGCTACACCCCTGTTAAAAGTCATAAAAGTCAGAAAAATATCTCTAAATAAGTCAAATCTAATTCTTTTAAATCAGAATCAGTTTGGGAAGTCAGTAACAAGAAGCCAGCAGCTCTCCAACTTTTGGACCTACATGAAACAAACATAAAAAACGTTTTTCACATTCTGGTCTATGAAATACACAAAGGGGGGTTGGGGGGCACAAGAGGGGGCCCTGGGGCTTCATGGATGGTAGCTACGCCCCTGTTAAAAGTCATAAATTGCTGCGTTTACTGCATCAAAGTTAAAATCGGTGATCAGGACCGCGCATTTGATCACACATCAGAATACGCACACACACATCACATACAACACACACACATATATATATATATATATATATACACACACACAGTGTGTTGTATATGTGTGTGTGTGTGCGTGATTCACGGATATGCGCCACATGTCGGAGAAATGTTTCACTCCCCCCAAAGAGCGCTGTCGTCACTGGTCAGCTCCCCGCAGCAGCCTCCCGAAGTGGGATCCACCGTGGAGGAGGCTCTCCGCACTCCAACTCTCCCCGAGCTCAGAGGAAGGAGGACTCGGTCCGAGGCAGAGGACTCTCTCTGAAGATGTGAACACAAACAGCGACTCCTACAATACCTCCTTTTTTTTATTTATTTTTTTAAAATATTTTTTTTTCGGGTAAAAAAAAAGGAAGAAATTTGTAGTAAATGCAATTTGCAGCACTCGATATTTTTTTTATTTTTTTATTTTATTTTATTTTTTATTTTTTGTGCGCGTGAGATCGCTATGGCAGTTGAGTCCACATCCGGGCCACAATGCTTTGACTCCATTATTGTCTAAAAACTGGCGGAGGGGTTCTTAAACCTTTCTTTTTTTATTCTTTAGCGACACATTTTTATTTTTTATTTTATTTTTTTATTTTTTTATTTTTTTATTTTTTACTGCGGTGAAGGCCGGGACCGAGAGGAGATGTCTAACCAAGGAGTTCGGCGGAATGGCCCGGTGAAGCTGCGATTAACAGGTAGCAAAGCCTTTAAATCCCCCCTCAATATTCCCACACACTTGGCTAGGGAAGGCTCCGTCTATTTGCTGGATGGGAACAGTTCCCATTGCTTAATGGAGTTGGCTCCTTCTCCTTGTATTTTTCATAATTTTTACAACCGCTGTGATGCATGTTAAATATTACCTACGCTAAATGTGTTGTCTTTTATAGAAAACCCAGCTTAGTATATGTGAAAACAGTAGAATTTGTGTGTTATTGCTCTTGGAAATAGTCGCAGCCCTTGTGATTGTAGCCAGTAACCTCCGCCAGACATAACACGGGTCCCAGGGGGGGTTAGCGCAGCTATATGTTGCGCTGCAAATGAACTGGCTCTCGCTTAATAAATTTAATAAAATAAATATATATATATATATTAGTATTTATGAATATTTGAACCACAGCAGCAACTGTCGCTTGTATGTGCTAGGGACAGACGGGCTCACAGAAAGTTGGCTATCCGATGTTAGCCTAGCTTAAAGCTCCTAGCCTTGCCAGCTAGCTAGAATCGAGCCCTTTATGCCCAGAACAAGGCTCGGCTGAGATGACAGGGGGGAGTCTGCAGCTGAACGGCGAGCAGTGTCCCATAACTGCCTGCTGACAGAGAGAGAGACAGACAGAGAGACAGACAGAAAGACAGCTGCCTCCTTTGTTTGTTAAACAGGTCAGCATTAAGTTCCTGCAACATAGCAGCATCAGTCCGTCCAGAACCAAATGACCCACCCCTCTATATTTAAAACTGTTAGGACAAAGCAGTTTGTTGGGATATGTGCAGCAGAGTTTGGACTCTCTCTCTCTCTCTCTCTGTTTAGCTTTACATGAGAGGCACTGTTTTGACTCTGAACGGGGTCAGACAGCTGCCCTCCTTTCCTTTCCTGTTTTTTTTTTTTTATTTGATGAATGTCCAGGATCTGACCTGAATCCACCTCCAGAGAAGAGCTTTCTGTTCCAAGCAGGAAGGGCCAAATTAAATATTTAAGCTGGTGCTGTTTCTGATAGGAATGAAGTGTGGGGTGGGGGGGGAGTTGGGGGGGAAGCGGGGATCTCAAACGAGACCGGTTTTTAATGAGATGGAGACGCACGTCGGCGGCTGGGACGGCGAGCTTTCCGTGGCGGCTCGTGCTCGTTGCAGAGGAAAGTTTGGCGCAGAGAAATCCGTTTAAGGCAGCTGATGAATGATCTGACATCGCTTATTATGACATGAAATATTGTAAAGAAAGCATGGCGGCGGGCTTGGTCTTATATGGTGCTCGAATCACTTTGGCCGTCGCAGTGATGGATCTACCTGTTCGTTCTCACACAACGACGCGCACATTTTGGGTTTCGGTGTCTTGCTCGAGGAGGACATGGCGCGGACCGGGCACAACCTGATCTAACCGCTGAGCCGCAGCAGGCGATCTGAGGCTTGACGCTGACGCCCAACACTTGTCGACAAGTTTTTAAACGCTCCAACTAGGCCTGGATATAACGAAAAGAAAAGAAAAAAATCTCATTGCGGTCTATGCGAGACTAGTTTTACATGACAGATCTTGCAAAAGCGCGCACCGAGATTATCTCATGTGTGAAGGAGATCCAAAACATGATCCAAAAGAAGCTCCAGCTCTGAGATTTGGGTTAAAAGAGTGTGACGACAGAGAAGAGGTGAATAAGAGGCACGTGAAAGAAACTAGAGGCTGAATATTGTGGGAATTAGTTTTGTAAAAGTCACTTTCGTAACTAGGTAAAAGAGTTTCAAAACTAAAATAGCTACGATAATGTTGCTGACCATGTTGCCACTCAAAGTGTCAACGCAAACCGCCAGAGCAGGCGACAGTGCCAAGTAAAACAAAAAAGATGAGAGGAAGCCTTGAGCTGAACCCAGCATCCTATGGAGAGACATGTCTGCTTGAGGCTTAAGGAGGGCGAATTCTCTTTTCTCGTCCAGTCGCAAAGATATTAGTGCGTCTTCCTGTTTGTGTGTAGTAAGTGCTGCTGGCGGGAAGTTAAACACGGCAACGCCAAGTAAAACAAAAAAAAAACAAAAAACGAGAGGAAACCTTGAGCAGAACCCAGCATCATATGGAGAAACACGGCTGCTTGAGGCTTAAGGAGGGAAATTCTCTTTTTTCTTGTCCAAATCACAAGGACGTTAGTGCGTCTTCTTGTTTGTTGATAGTAACTACTGCTGGTGTGAAGTTAAACGCAGCAATGCCAAGTAAAGAAAACTTGACAAAACCTTGAGCTGAACCCAGCATCGTAT